>SHCU01000373.1:96095-112825 GCA_004307685.1 Ceratina australensis
TTGACACGTGCCTCTCAGATATTTCCTCGTACCGGCGCGATTTTCTTGTCACTCGACGACGAGAGAAAATAATTCAATGCGGTATCTGTTCGAAACTATTGAACGTCGGTTTAGATTCCTTTTATCGCGTAGGCCTCTTTCATAGCGCATCGTGGCGATGAAAAGCGGCATTGAACCATTCGAGCACAGTGTAACCAGTATGAAAAACGACTATTAGAATTCCACGATGAATCAAGATGAATCGATTCATAGCGCACTTCGCGAGTGAACTACGAAAAAAATAGCTTGTAACCACCAGTCGTATTTTTCAATTATATAATCTCAAAAAAAGAGGGGGAGAAAAGTTGTACCGGGAGCAAAAAAGGGGGGGTTGGCGATTGGGGGGCAGGGTGGGAATCTTTAAGAGGGTGGCTTTAACCAAATTATTTATAAACAAAGAAAAAAAATTGTAATAAACAGCTACCATTATAAAATCAATGTATCATTTAAGATATACAATTACAGTTATATTAACATTATGTTTTGCGTAAATTCATCCGCGACGAAGGAAATGACGAAGAATCGGTTTTGGTCCGTTGCGTAGTGTGTAAAGTGCGTGCGTTGTGAAAACTCATACTTTTCGTGTATGCAAAACTCGAATACAAAATTTGTTAATTCAAATACCGTTTAAAGAACTCCAGAAGTTATACATATACATGCATCTTCCGCTCGTAGTCGAGAAAGGATTCCCAATAAATTTATTGCGCGAAGAAAAATAAATCGATTCTCATGCTAAACAGGTCACCGAGAACTTTCAACGGCTTTCTTTTTCACGCTACACCACCGATAGTATCTAAGGTCTGATGATAAAACATTAAAAATCCAGAAAAATCTTCATGATGATTCATACAAGAACGAAAACAGCGAAATTCATCGAATAAGTTAAATAAAGATTGCATCCTATGTCTATGATACAAAACGATCATCGTCTCTTTGATTGATCGCCATGAATATCATGGTAAATAAAAATTCAATTATTCAAGATAAAGGATCCAAATAATTGCAATCTTCACTTTAGCTTTCTAGGCGTACTAACACTCGATGCGATTCAATGATTATGAAATGAAAGAGGCGAGAAGAGCCAGGAATACGATGATAACGGTACCTTCTTCGAAAAATGTATAATATAAGGAAAAATCGCATGGAGCTGTGATTTGGCATCGGCTGTACTCTCTTAAAATCGTACAGGAGATCAATGCTTAAACATGGGTAACAAACTACACCTAAATCATATCTTCTCAGGACTGATCTCTTTTCGGCTATAAGAAAAGAAAATGTGATTGCGTTCCTATTCTCTACTAAATACCGCTCCCTATTTCATTTACTGTAAAAAAATAATATTATCGTCATATAATTTCGCGAGCGTCTCGAGTGCGGTGAGTCGAGACTGTCGCGAAGTTACGTCTGATTTGATTTTTCATTACTCAAGGAATTTGCATCGAGCGTAGCGGTCGATGAAAATTCCCGGAGGAATAAGTCGAAACAGCCTCTGATTTCCCAGGCATCGGAATAGCGATCATATCCAATGTATAACAATAGGTTTTTACAGCTTGATCAGATCGGATTTTAATAGAAACGCAATGTACTTCCACATATATATATATATTATCTCGCTACACTGCCACACAGAAATGTTTGCGTGTAACGAAATCATCTCGTCCCTCATCGACCCTCGTGTCACTGTAGAATGAAACGAACATATATATTACATCAATTAATTTCGTTGAAAAACTCGCACTCGTTCTTACTCCCATGCTTTCTCACTAGATATATGTATATACCTAAATGTTCCTCGGCCCTAGCTTAATGCGAGGGGAGATAACGACATGAGAATGACAATATAAAAAATAAGAAAAAAGAAACAAGAACATAGCCACAACCGTAGAACAGATTGTGCTAATTTTTGTAGCGTGGCTACGAAAGTGTACCAGATGAAAGAAAAAATAAAATAAAATAAAAATAAAGAAAAGAAAAGAAAAACGGCACTACAATTTCATTTTTTACTCCCACCGTTTTCGTCTTATATACTCATGGCGGATAAATCTACGTGAATGGCACAGCCAACGGACCTCGCGCCTTCTACCTAGAGCTTTTCTGCCTTTCTTCGTTCCTCCTGGCAGTGATGCTTCGTGTTTCCGGTCCCACTCGCGCTCCTGTGAGAGATGAAAGAAGACAGCGAGGCTGAAGGAGGAAGCTGAACTGGAAGGCTCTTTAGCTGCGTATCTGACCCGCGTTGCGGGCGATCTTCTCCGGCGGCTCTATCATGCTCTTCGCGCTACCGTTTAGGCTACGTTTACGACTCTTCATAAAATCTGGAAACAGACAATAAGAAAAACATGTACACACAAGATCCTGATTATATATGCGTTTGTTATTTTTAGTACTCGTTATCTGAATGCACCTGTGCAATGACACAAGATTCCGTTGATAACACGATTATTATAAATAAAGCAATCGAAGCGTCTGCAATAAGTTTTAGCGTATCGCGTGCAGTAATTTGGAAACTCAGACTGCACGGTTCAGCTTGACCGATGCATGTATAATCGAAATCGTGCTCGCGATAACCTTACGTCTTTATACGATATCGACACACCGTGCCCATTAATTATAATCGGTGGCAGATAAGATATACGCGAATCTTCGCAACACTCATTTAAGCGTTAAAGCGTGTCAGGAAGATAAACGCGAGCGCGAACAGTTTCGAATTAAGATGCATGCAATATTACTTCTACCGTTACATGAGTCAGAGCATAGAAAGTTGGTAACAAAAACGAAGCTCGAGTTGAATTGATACTCGTGACCGTGAGTCACAGCCTCGTGCGAGCCACAAAAACCCCTGGTTCACCCCCTCACGCAACGACATTTGGCAAAATTTCCACGGGAAAGCTCGACGCATCTGTTGGATTTCCCTGGGCAACATCCCCTAGGCGTAACAGAGCTGGCACGCGACTACAATTATGAAGATCTCGACAGCTGTACCAGGCTAACGCTAACCCTCTCCTAATCTTCTCCCTTTTCGCAAATATAAAAGTTACAATATCGTCGCTACAATATTTTATATCCGATGGAAAATTTTCGCACGAAGGGTCGGTGTGTCTCAAGTGCGGACAAAATCGTCGCGTGCAATATTTAAATAGCCTAATCTACAGCCCGTGCATGCGGGCTGGGAACGCAGCGCGTCGAGTAATCCTGATTTTAAATACCGATCTACCCTCGGTAGCGTCCGGAGGGGGTTGTTTGTCAGTGATGCACGATTGTGAGCACAGCTGATACCCCCATGCGCGTTACGCGCAGGAGGCGCACGCTGACAAAAGCCGATGACCGAGGGCTGAGCGAAAGAGCATGGAGAACGGGGGTGCCGAGGCATAGCAACCCCATATGGATCGTACAGCTGACCGCGCGCGGCTCATTAATAACGTACGTTAGGAAAATCATTTCTGCGCCCCCATCGTACCCACGATGCTAGAACGAACGTTACACGGATAGCGTACCTACGTTCCCATGTACTCGAAAAAGTGGTAGTCACCGTGCGGATCGTATCGAGAGATCGGAACGCGTCTGGTCTATCGATCCGGTTAATCAAACGGCGTGTAGCACGATATTATCGTAAACTAATAATAACGGTCGCACGCGTAGCACGCGACCAACTCGCTGGCCGAATAAACGGTACGAGGGAATTGACTTAATGGGTAATCCCAGCGCGCTTGAAGAACGACTGAGAAGCTACGTGCTTATACTACGTTTTCTCGAATTCGGTGATTCGGCTGTGCATAAACAAAAGCGCGCGTGATGCTGCCGCGACGCGAAACGTGTTTACACGGTTGTAGATGCACGCGTGCGAGACATATGACGAGTCACGTCCAGAAATAGTAGCGTCGCGTGGGTGGTGTGCACGGTCGAATAATAAATAGGCGAAAAAAGGGGAATTAGACCCTGAGGCACGGACAAAATGGCCGCGTGCATGCGATAATGCGAATAAAATGCGGAAAATTCGTCTCTTTTTTTATCAGCCTTTTTTTCTGTTACTGAGAGTCGCGAACAGATGGCAACGTTCGCCGCTCGGATGTTTGGACATTCAGCGGGAGCACGGCGGATAATATTTATCGTTGTGTCATCGGTGTTTACGATCACATGGCACGAATTATCGTGCAGTGTTTATCCACGAGAAAAAATTCATGCGCTAGACTTTTCACAGATAATGTCATATTGCCTGGGAATTAATATCTTTATACAAATTCAAATGATTCGCGCATTTATTAGAAGAAAATTAGTATAGACAAGTCTACGATAAGAGGAAAGCGTATGCTTAACCGACCAGTCACCGGGTGTAATTCATTCGTTTTATCAGGTGCTTACGTAATTACGTAAATTGCGGCGGCTTTACCGGTCGGCGAAGAACATAGACTGACATGCCAACTGCTTTCGCATAAATAATACCAAACAATTAAAATACGATCATGCATCACGGTTAAGCAGAATACCGAAAGAAATTTCGAGTTACGTTTGCATAACATAATGCACAGACAGATTTTGCATGAATGCACTGTTTTAAGAGAAAAAGAATAGATTAAGACGTCAAGAAGTAATGCAATATCCAATAAGCTTAGAACTTCTTTAACATGCAGTTGCCAGTTATTAAATAATGTAATCCATAGTAACTGCTCCCCCTGGAGACAAGGTGTCCGTTAATAGAAGAACGATTAGCTCCTTCAACTTTTTGAGACGTAGGGGTTTTTGCAGAAGCGGGTACTCTGTTTCCTATGGTATCGCAAGAAGCGCACGTGCTTCTACATGCTAGCAACGTGCGCGAAACATACAACGGTAATTTGCGAGATAAGAGGAAAGAATGCCAGTTATCACTTACCGGTTATGGAGGACTGTTTCCTCGTTGCTGAAGTCGATATGACAGGGGTTGTGGGTTCGACGATATAAATCTTTTTGTCCTGGTCGTACTCGAACAGCTCGTTGGTGGTAATTGGTGGCACCCTCGGCTCCTGCGGTGGCGTCCTTTCCGATTTAGTGACAATCGGAGTGGACGGCGTCGAGGTGGAATTCTTGCGATGGAATCTCGTGATCGGCGGCGAGTCTCGTTTTCGCGGCGTGCTGGGCGCGTGTGTCCTTAAGTAGGGCATACCTCGAAGGGCGTAGGGTTCGGGCACCACGTCCTGCGGCGTGATCAGCTCCCACTCGTACCTCGAATTGGCCCTCGGTATCTCCAAGTGAAAGTCGAATCCCCATCGTTCCGCGTCGAGCTTCGATTGAGCGCGGAGCTCGCGCTCGGCCAACGCGCGAGCCGCGGCATGATCTACGGGCCCGAATAGGTCCCGGCGGACACGCGCGAGAGCTGCTCTGCTCGGCACCGTTCGCCCTCCACCCAGATTCCTGGTAATTTCCGTCATCATCACCGGATTCAACACTCGAGCGCTCATATTTCGTTTAGTCTCTCACCCACCGGCAATGTCGCCGTCCCTCAGTCAAGAAACCGCGAGCCGAGCGTTTCTGCGGGAACCGACGTTCGTCTGTTTTTCACGCGCGCGCGGTCAACTTTTTCGTTCTCCACTGACACACTACACGTCGTCCCTGGGCTCCTCTCCGCCCGTCGGTCCCGT
This sequence comes from Ceratina australensis, assembly GCA_004307685.1. Classification (NCBI taxonomy): domain Eukaryota; kingdom Metazoa; phylum Arthropoda; class Insecta; order Hymenoptera; family Apidae; genus Ceratina; species Ceratina australensis. The sequence continues at coordinate 101,744 of SHCU01000373.1, forward strand.
GTTTTCACAACAAGACTCGACGCGGTTCTCACGATGAATTTCGCGATGCGTCCGCGGCACCGGATTGAAAATCAAGTTATTTATCACCCACTCGAAACGCGTCATACGCGTCTTGTCCACGAAGATGACTCTTCTTCCAGGAATTGTTCACGGAACGTTGAAATACTCGCGGCTCGAGAGGACGTGGCAACGTTGTCGTGGCGCGACCCACCGAATTTCGAATAATGGCCGTGCGAAGCGTCCTTTCGCGATTCTCAACACCGTTTATCGTCACCTCGCTCGCTCGGCGAACACTTCGCGACACCGAATCCCGACGATATCGGCGTACACCCGCGTAATCGAGGTTATACTTCGAGGCAGAGTGTATCATCGACGAACTGGACGTGCACGAGAAACACTCGGAAAGCTTGGCAACACGGTGACCACACTATTGCGTACCACAGCGGGAGAGAGCGAGAGGCAAGATACGTTGGAAAACAACAGCAGCTATCTCATATCTTTTCCAGGCCCGGCGCACCGTATTACGCTCGGGGCAATTGAAATCCGTGACGGCAATAGTTTATCGAGTAGATTCGACGTTTTATTGGTTCTCCTCTCACAAATTCATCGATGTAACCCACGAGCTCGGCGAACCGGCAACGTTGTACGCACTTGCGCATCAGAGACTTCGAGAGGCGAGCGTGCTTCGACGTGTACCTGCGAAGATCACCACGTCGTGTTTGCAACGAAATGCTGATCCACTGTCGGTGCTCCGGATCCGCGACAATCACGTTGACGAAACGGGGAACACGCGTCGTTACCACTGGAACTTTCCGTTCCCGGCACAAAGATATTTCGCGATCAAAATGTTATTGCACACGGCCCGAAAGCACCAATATGCTGTACCCTGACACGGTGGGGAGCCACCGAATCGACTCGGAGACCGCACTAACCGGCGTACGAAAACAATCCCTCGCTTCCCGCCAAATACACGGCTGTCAAGACACGCGCGTGGCTCCAAGTTCGGCGGAAGGTCGTGCACGATTGCGCAGTTATGTTGACGAGGTGCGTGCGTGCTCTGTAACGCGCGGAGCTGCGCGAAGACGCGTTCCACACGTGTAAAGCGCTCTCTAGCGACTGAAGCGTGCGCCTCCCGTTGCAACCGGCCAAGCCTCTGAAACCGCTTCGGCCGTTCCCGGTCGCCGTCGCGGACGCTCGTTAACCCCCGCCGCTCCCCACCCACCGCGGCCGGCGTCGCACGAAGGAGAAACGAAGTAACCGCCGACCGCCATTTGCAGAGCATAATCCCTTCGACGAAGCGAGAACGGCGCCCCGGCACTTTGAAAACATGCACGAGAAAGTTGTATATACAGTTATCGGCCCCTACCACCGACACATCGACGTTAATGAGCAGAATACTGATCGTAGCTATTAGACGCGTCCCAGTATGCAGTTCTATGGTAAATACGATTAAATTTTACTCTTATTTATCTCGCGGGAGGTTGGCGAGGTGGGTGGGGGGCTCTTGGCGACAGCAATTTTTGTCGATCTTCGTCACCTTCGTCCGTTCTTTCACGTTTATCGTGATTGCGCGATGCGCCAATTAACCTGCGAGATAATTGATGCCCAAGATTATTAGAATTTGTATTACATATGCATATATCTCCGACTCTCGTGAGAATTGCTACTGACCGTAGTTATTGCCTTATGTTATTGGAATGGGCATTTGATGAATTTCACGCTGCACAGAAGCGTGTATGAAATTGATAGCTCGGGTATGTATGTTGACGATGGAGCGAAAAAATAAATAAGTCCAGCTTTGAAAACAACGGGTATTATCTTATCACGGACACTCGTACTTACGTTTATTCGGCGGATTTTCATGTTTGCATGGCAATACATTTAAAGTATTGAATGTATTTTAATATATTTTATCCCAACTGATACGAACTGCTATAAACACTTTAGTGCCATGATCATCTTATTTCGAAAATTGAATGGACAGATTAATTTCTATTCAGTTAGTTCCGATTTTCTGTCACACCTGTATAAATATCGATATGAAGCTCCGTCGAGTGTGTATCCTTCGCAATGAAATTATTATCGATTAACTCGATTAACGTTATGCAAATATGAAGAGCATTTACTTATTAAATTTTATGTACAAGGCGATTGCCATCGGTTAGCATGTGCTTAGCGCTGCGTAGCTAGGAAAGGCACGAGATCAACGAAGCAAATCGACACTTTTCAATGGTAATTGTCAATTTACCTCGTTGCCGTTCTCGTGGCCTGCATCTCTACCAGCCAGTGGATAGCGTGTGTTAGTTTATACAGAGTGACTCGTCGAGTACGCTATTGTACATGTATATGGGAGCATCGAAATCAATCAGATGTAGCCCGTTGAGCAAGTAACATAAGCTAATATTAATATAGTATCCGTATGGTTGACCGCACGGCGCGGAAAGAGTTTGAATATTTAGATTCGATCAAATTTACAAAATGACTTTATATACATCATATACTAATTAAATCGTAGAAGAATTCTTTCTAAATTTTCTTTCTTTTTCAATCGTAGCCCGTCTATGACGAATCAGCTGTAAACGTTATTATTTATGAATCATTTGACGTATGATGGTTGAAAAAAGTAGGATGAAAGAGATAAAATTCGAGAAACGTTGATCAGAGGTGTAAGTCCTCGTGAGAGAGCTGCAAAGCGTGATGTTGAAAATGAAAATCCCACGCAACATCCAGGAAGTGGTGAGGGTGGCACCGGATGCATCTCAATGAGGGGAGAACGACCGAATGAGTCGCGTAAAACAATCCTTTTTGCGTGTCGTAAAAGACTGGTCGTCTCTCTTTCATCTGCGGTCAGATGGGGTACCCGTTTAGCAAGGTATTTCGTTGCACAGGTGTTCCCTCGTAGATTTGTCGTAAGACGGCGGACAGAAAATAAACACCGCTTCCCTCTCGCGTGTAACGTTCCTCTACTGGGTTTATCTCCCGAACGATGAGTCGATTCTAGATTATTTCTCAAGGAAGTCTCGTGCTTGCTCGCACATCCTGGCTAGACGGCCGGAAGACACGTGGTTGCATCTGTACGTCGCGTGTTTGCTAGAGAAGGAATCACCTGTTTCGTTGCTAGGAGCATTACGCTATCAAATCCAAGTTTGTCGTTGATGCATGTTATCTAGTCGCGCGTCGCCGATAAAATGCACATGCAGTGTGATAGACCAAGGTCGATAGGGCTATCTTTACGATTCATGTACTCAAAGCTACATAGAACTCGGAGATTCGTTTGTATTGTTTACAGGGATAATTCGTTAGCGATGCGCCCGTTAGGAATTGTCGAGCGTGAACCTGTTGAATGGTTGCCAGGGAATAATGAACGTGGTGCACGTTATACGCGAACATCTTTTGTCGTAGTCGCGATTGTGCCCACTTCCGTGGGAATTCGCGGAACGGAAGTGCAATTTCTGGCAATGGGTACACCGGCATCGTCGTGGCCAGCTTCCATAGCGCCGAGCAACACGAAGAAAAAACGATTCTTAAGAAGCAGTGCCAGGTGCACCGGGCTACCTTCTCACGAGAGAACTTGAGATTAATTTTAAGAAACCGTGATACTCGTGGAAATTATTTAAGTATGTGATCATCGTTCGTCGCCGCAAAAACGGTCATTTGCTGTTCTACCCTTAAGTAAAATGTTTACTTCTCCTCGCATGGTGTACGAGCCAGATGATGTCATCTTGTACTCGTGCCTAGAAATTAGGTCATGCATAAATCGTGCAGCATGTGCTTACAGGCATAACCAGTTAATTTGCCCACGCGAATCTCGTATGATAGCGTTCCTCAGTTTTATTAAAATACAAGGGAGTTAAGGAATTAAAAGGCACCAGATATATTTATAAATATATTATTCAGTCTGTCTGAAAAAAAGTACAAAATCACTTTGTATAATTTCTTACATTATTTATCATTTTCTCGCATTCGCGTAATATCGTTCGTTTGCTGTTCACGTGTATTGCACACGGTTACAGTAATAAATATTAAATAGTCGTTTAAAAGTAGTATAAAATTCAAATAAATAACGCGATAACAAAATTAATATCATTCGAGCTCAATCGAATCGTCTTTGCGAGTTAAAAAAACCTCTTAAATTAAAGAAAGCAACTTTGGTTTACTAGCTCTTCAGACACGCGGTGTCCAGTTTGACTAGGGGCCGACAAATTCACAGTCGATTTCGTACTTCTCTCTTCAACGATTCGGAATACAAATCATCCTTATCTTCCCTAGCATATAAAAGAATACTTTCGCAATTGAGTTTATGTACTATCATTCATCTTGTTCCGGTCTCCGTCTCTCGTTCGCCTCCTGCATCACGACGTCGTCATCCTGCGTCTCCTTTTCCTGCATCGTTTGTATGTTCTCTACCCGATTGCTCGACTCGAGCGGATTGCGAATCTCATTTCCGTGTTGATCGAGCTTCACCCATACGTAACGACCAGGTAGCGGTTCTTCCTTCTCGAAGTCGAAATTCCACCTCTCCTTGGCCTGTAGCATTCAAAATAAGAATACAACCTGAACGATATTCGGGGAGTTTGCTCGAGGTGAATTTATATCACGCACGTTCTCCCGGTTTTTTCGTGCCTCCTCGTAAAACCGATTCACTATATTGTCCTCGACGCCAGAATTCCGACCCGATTCCATCTCGTTATCGTCGTCGTCATCTTGAAACAGTCTCCTCCGCACGCTCCGTCTCCTTCCCTCCTGCATCTCGATGTTCGGGTATTGCATCATGAGCCGGGCTCTTCGCAGATTAAAAAAGCAAATTGATATGTCAAGAAGCCATGCAACACAACGGACAACTCTATCATTAAAAGAGCCTATCGTTATCAAATCGCAGCACGATGCATTCGAGAGTCAAACGAAGATATATGCTCGATAAAGATTGCGAGTAACGTTAATGTATCGTTACGATATGAACAAAGAGAAAAAATAACAGCGTGTGTCAGATTTAATTACTGAGCACGATTTCGCGTGGATGGTAGTTCTTTGTGGTTTGTAAACAATGTGATATGCATCGAGTGACTCGTCGCATTGCGCTGTAAGCCGGGTCTGCGTGCACGTGCACGCGTGTTGCCAACGAGGAAGAGAGAACAGAGAAGAAACCCGTAGGCACTCTCGGCTAATGTGCCGTTGAACGGATGTATTGGAATGCATATCACTTCCTGCATGAAAGTACCACCGTACGTCGGATAATAATGCCTGTTACCCAACATTATATAGACGCAATAAACTTTCGCGCGTGGCGCTAAACCTTCGATCAGCGCGTGCAGTTTCTCAGATAAATATTCATAAACGGACAGTCGCTAAAACGGATTGTTCCTCGGGAGCTCTACGCTAAGTTCCAATTAGTAATAGCTACCTGGCTGGTCTTCGACATTTTCTCGGCGTGAAAGCACTATGTGTGTCACGTTAATCTTTTGTTTCTCTCCTTGCCTAGAAACTGGTTTCCTCTTAGAACTTTCGCTGTTACTGCACAGCTTATTCTTCGCTCCCTTAACCGCGTGGAATAATTTCACGCAAACATTGATTTCGATCACGTATTTAAAGTATGAGAGTAAACACGAATTTCGAACAATTTTTCTCGCGATCATTAACAAGAAGTAAAGACTAGAAATTAATTCAATTGGGCAGTCGCTTAATTAACGTTGGTCTCGTAACGACCGACAAACGGATTTTTCCGATTTATGCGCTCGCATAATTTTTGAACCGCGCCGACTGACAACGTGTGAAACTTGCCATTCGGAATATAACGTAATTCCATCGGGGTGCATAATCAACCGGTGTGTAACACTGAACTACCTCGTGTAAAACAAAGAATCCGTGCGGAGGAACGTGCACCTGCTCGAGCTTCGCATCCGTTGCTTACGGTCCCAACATTCCGCGTTGCACGCCAGTCATTTATTTTTCACTCGTTGCAACGAACAACGATACTATTTTAATAATTATGTTATAAATACGGGTACCGTGCGCGAATCGATCCTGAGCGGAGCAGCCGGCTTAAAGGGACGAACTTCGCACCGAGCAATATCAATCTGCATGCGGGAACACCGATTTACTCACTGTCCAGGGTAGAGAATCGGTCCCGTGTCGAGCTTATCGTTATCAGCGATAATTTATCACAGATCACAGACGCGTTAACATCCCGTAATCGCAACGACGCGTGCTTTCCTTTCCCGAGGCCGCGTCCCTGCGTTCTACCGTCAGCTGGCGCAAAATTCTTAGCCTGAATAGCCGATCGATAATCCCCATCGTCGGGGGTGTACACCGGGATACTAAGGCGCGCGGGGGTATTTTCAGTGCGCGCGCGCACATTGCAACCAGACTCATTCAATGCGCATTCGCACGGATATCGATATTCGACTCTCTCGATTCCCGTCCGCATGCAATTCTATCTCCGTCCATCGAAATCTTGCGACCGTTGAACATCGACGGCGCCGCTCCCCGTGGCTCGATACCAACCGAATCCGTTAAAAAATGAAGGAACCGAAAATTCGGTGTTGCATGGGATAATCAGGTTACAGGTCACCTCTTATCGCAATCGACGCGGTCCTTGAACTAACCTTGGTTCACTCGCTCGTTACTTTTCTCGGTTCGCGCGGTGATAATCTCGGGCTGGAATTCGCCGAGCATACGTTCTCGACCTCGGTGAATATCGTTGATATTGAGCCCGTGAAAACGCGTCGGGAATTCGATGAAACGCGCGGTGCCGCGGATTCCTCGCGCGAAACGGGATAGACAGTAAGGCTGCGGATAGCGCGAGGCCCGAAGCGCGACTGCCGCAAAGTCAGAATAGTCACTTGCATCCCAGGTGCAGCTGACTAGCCTAGATTCTGCACGCAGACTATTACTTACGAGCAACGAGACTTGCAACAGACGCATGCGCGAATATTCATTAAAACGAATGGTTCATTGTGCAGCCGTTCATCCCAGGACGCAAGCTTATTGCAACGTTCCGCGAAATAGATACAGTATTCCGTGAATTGTAATACAAGGAAAAATACTTAAGGAGATAAAAGTGATCGTCATTAGACTCTCACGTATTATCGACCTTCCGATGAAGCATTCTTATTTCTCTTCAAGAAATTGATACGCAGCAAGATATTCGAGTCGCAGTATAGATAAAATCTCAATCAGACAGTTTAACATTTTATAAAGCATTATTAACGATCAAATAAGATTACAATTGTATTACGTGGAAACAGTTTTAATCGCTATATGATATTACGTGATTTGACAGTACCGTGACTGCTAACGTGCATGAATTTAAAAAAAAAATAGAAATTATGTTTCGACGAACGCTTTGTTTCGGAATTGAATAGCGGCATCGAATTATTGTTCCACGAGTTGCGATAAAACGATTGTTCGGAAGCGATCGATCAACATTTGCGAGCTACTAGAATTGAATCGAGCCGGTGCGCGACGGGGTAAGGAGTCGTGTCCGATGTTGCCAGGGAGAAAAAGTGAAACGTTTCCGTGAGAGTGCGGCCGATAGAACGGCGGGAAGTAGAACGTTAGGAAATTCTCACATACGGATAGTCGTGCTCTCCGGAGGATTCCTCGAAGACGAGAAAAAAAACGGCAGCTGAAAGCAGTGTCCTAGCATCTAGACGATCCGCGGACGGATTCCTCCACCTTTTCCTAGTTCCTCGCTGCAGCAGACCAGGTGATCCGACCTCGGCTCGCTGGCCGACGTTTCGCGTCGTAAATTCCGAGGAAATTGCAGCTAGCTAGGTCAATTACTGGCGCGCAATTTCGCATTCTTTTTCTTCTTCCTGCGGCTGTCTTTCTCGCGGATGGTTGACTCGCCTCTTCCCTGGCAACCCACGCAGCTGTCGATCAACGGCGACGAGCACGCCTTTCGAAAGGCTTCGAGCAGGGGACTCTTTTAATCGGTGCCATCGATATTTCGCGTATGCGACCCGACGACAGCTGATATTTCAAATTTTTCGCCCGAGCGTAGCCTCTCTCGAATTTCAACCGATCCCCATCGGCGTTGAAAAAAGATGTATCGGTTGTAACGATAGCCAGATGCGAGACTCGCACACGTTTCCGGAACTATACTGTTTCGAAACTTTTCCGGAACTAATCGCGTATCAATCATCCACAGTGAACGCGAGAGCATTCATATTCATACATAAGAAATGCATTTCTTTCGACGAGTTTCGATTTATCCAATTATTGAAAATGAGAACCGATCCCGTTTTGCTTACGCTGTGCAACAATTTTTACTTGCGAATTCATCTGAGAAAGTCTCGGTTTTTCTTCAATTTTGCTTGAACAGCGGCGTTTGCGAATCACACGATCGGCTGCTTATGAATAAATCATACGATTAATGACTCGCATTGTACCGAAGTATGTACCTACTTTTTAATTTTCTCGCGTGCAACCACGCATGACACCTGTGCTTTGCGCGGCCCGATTATTCCACCGGATTCGTTTAACTCTTTTCTAAACGACTAGCGAAACGTTCGCTAGCCAGTAATTATTCCGCTCGAATTATTGCAACGAGCGGGTGGCCCGCTCGAAAGAAGTATTTCCTGAAGGAAAGACACTGCGACGCGTCATTTGCATTTTTTATTATTCGTTCACCGTGGAAAGGTTAAGGAAACGGATAACATCAGTAATTATCATTAGTCCATATATTAGAGGCCAGATTGTTGAAACAGTTTATCGAATTATATGCACGTCGCTAAGCGTAAATTAATTCTAGAGGATCGAACGATATTTCAATTATTATATTGATTAATTATATTATAATATTTCAGATTGCAATTTCTGTGTCATCAATCTTGCTAATACAAATCAAATGATGTTCTTCTTTAGTTCATCTTAAGAAATCATAAGTTGAGGTAGATGATTTTCGAGTTGGAACTTGAGATACGTTTGAACTGAATATCTAGTAGAGGCAATCACTTTCTTCTTATGTATTTTCATTGTCGAACGAACCGTGACCGAGATGATTTCTTTCTGCGGGAATACATTTCAAGGTCCTTGGATGCATGCAGGAAGCGACAGTTGGCACGAAAGATTTTAGCATATGTCGGAATCCGCAACACGTGTATCGACTGTACCGTGAAGGAATGAATGAATATGCATTCCATTCATACAAGTAGCAAATCACTCGACGATTTGTCTTCGAACGTTGCGAGCACTGTAGGTACAAGCTAATTGCCAGGAAGCGACGATGATGATCGCGCGTCAAACAGAATTATTATTAAAAATCCTAATAAAAATCAGATGCTAGGTCTAAATAAACAGAAGTCACGGGTGTGCTCATCTGTTTGTTCAGAAATTACAGGTCTTCGTTATTTAATTGCTACTCTTATTCTCGAGTCTATCTCCTGCTCGCTAATGATTTCCAGTAAATTTACCGTGCTCGCGCAATTACTAATAAGAGTCGATATTCCATGTTTGACCAAGTGATCTCCAGGAACAAGTGTATAATTAATTAAATGTATGTAACGTGTTTTGAAAACACGATGCATGTTTAATAAATGTCAAACTTGCAATTAATGAGCATGCTTGAGGGCATAAAATGCAATTACTATTGATCTTTCCAAGAAATATTATAGATACGATAAGAAGTAAAAGAAGCCGTTGAACTCTGAATTAGTATTATCATACTGTTGATAACGAATGATGAATCCAGTCAGGATGAAGCGATTAACGCTAATTTTCTCGATAGAACTTTAATGGATCTATGCAGGGAGTATCGAGACGAAAAACGCGTTTACAGTTGTACTTCTTTTTCGGTTCGTAACGGTTAGCTCTCTTATCGTTAATATTAATCAGACGTGCTCATCAGCAGGACGTAATCATGCTGGTCACACACGCGAAACATTTGAGCATACTGCAAACTTTAACCTGGATTCTATCCAATGTTCTTTCGTCGATTTCGTTTGCAAAATTCTTTTTAGTAAGTAGCTGAAATTCATATAAAGCGTCAATGCACGTATTTCTCAAGTCTTCATAAAGGAGCTACTTAACATTTTTACTTACTATTATGAATCAAATTAGGTGTGGAATATTTTTCTTTAAATATATTTTAATATTGTCACAGATGATAATGGGAGCATCAGCTGGTTGTGTACAGTACTTGAAGTACAATTAGAAATAAATTTCTTATACTTGAAAAGAAAGGAATTTAATACACGCTAATTTTGTATGTATGGAGAGGAAGCCTGTCTTCCCTATTTCGCTTCATTTCTACAAGAGTCTCGACTCGGTATCCCGAACTTCCTTTGCATAATATGATTAAAGAGCTTCCATTCCACTCGCCCTGGGCAACCTTACAATCAAAACGCGTTTGCTCATTTCATTGCAGTTTGTACAAGTCCCAGACGTGAGGTGCAAATAATTTAGGCCCTTTAGTAGCTTTTAATCCCAAGCAGCCTTTATGAAAAGGAGAAAATGAAATGCAAGGAACCCCATCCATTAGGGCTAGGGGAGCTGCTTGACTTAGCGACACCCTTGAAATTATTCCGTTCTATCAGATGCGTCGTGGTCTCTTTGAACGTTGCTTGGGGATCGTTAACGGAGGGTTTGTTCCGATTCGGAACACCCTCGGGAATGTTTCCTGTCTGCATGGACGTTTTCGTATCCAGAACGGATGCACGGGCGCGTTTCCAAGGGCGGAAAGTGGAAAGACGGCTGGAAAACGAACGTCGGCTCACGTGCGACCAATCTGTCTGTCTGGAGGCGACATTTATAGAAACCCAGGCAACGTATGACCAAGGAAAAATAAAAAATACGTGCGAGGAAAAAATATGAAATCCACAGGGAATCAACTTAAATTAATTATACTCTCTGTGCGAAACGCAACGAGCTAATCGCGTTTGGCACCCGCTATGCTAAACAATTCAGCAGGTCGAGCGTAATGGCTTAAAAATGCGCGAGATATACATTAACCGTACTCCGAGCTGAACATTAACCGCAGCGCAATTAATCCTACTGTATTATTATTGTAAATAGGAACGGAGAGTGGCCAGATTATCGGCTCCCCGTAATTACTTATTGCAGAAGTTTCGTACAGCGTGGAAA
>SHCU01000374.1:0-29410 GCA_004307685.1 Ceratina australensis
ATCGAAGCCCAGGGAGACAATCAGATCACCGTGCTTATTCGCAATCGCTTTCAGCGCACCCATGTTTGCCCTGTGATGCGTCATAATGTGCGCGTGCACTCGCCGCACGGATTTATCCCTAATCAATACGCAGCCGTCAAGACCGACAGTGCTGATCCAAGTTCGGTCGACACACAGTTTGGCTAGTCTCAATTGGTGTCCTGTTACTATCGCGTCTTCTAGAACTATGGTTCGAAAATCTTGGACCCTCTGCACTCGTAGCTGGCGTGTCAAGTAAGGAGATCCTACAGTGGAATTGAATGATGGATTTTTAATCTCTTATAACAAAAGCAATTTATGAATATTATGGAATAATGTTTATAAATTATATTAATTGCTGTATGAGTTGATTCCGTACCTATGAGTACTGTCGGGTTTCCGGGAAGATGCCAGAGGCTTTGATACATTGCATTAAGTTGGAGCAGATTAATAGATTCAGTGACTAAATTGTTTTCGTCCGTAACTTCATACAAAAGCAACTGTTGGCCGGCAGAATGATGCCTCATACTCACGAACAGGACCAAAATCCTCAACTTTCTGTGCCCCTCGTAAACAAGAATGTCGGCGATCGGTCGACGAACTTTGACCAAACTCAAAACTGTGTACGCTTTCTCGCCTCTGAGAGTTACCCAGTAACAATCACCGCTCTTCTTGTCGGCAGCTATGAGGCACCTACAATTATGAATAATATAAAGAATTGAGAAAAATTTCTGCCTGCTGCAGAAGATATTTCATGTACGCAAACTTTGTCACAATCGAAATTACTTACCTGCCAGCATTGGAAAACTTGATTAAATCTATTGGAGTTCTCTGTAATCTCAATTGAGCCAAAATTCTAGGCCCGTTCTGCTCGACGAAACTAACGATAACCAATTCCCCGCTATCAGTTCCCAGAGCGGTCAACGGGATGTCTGGGTGGGAAGCGAGATATGCAATTTCGCCATCTATTTCGGGATCAATGACCGACACCGGCGTTCCCCCGTAAGATTCTAAAATCGTTAACTCTTTCGTATTGCAAGTGACCAGGTGATGACACCAGGGATAGACGAAATCGACGAATCGGTAGACGTGGCCATAATCAAGGTATTTTTCGATTATGGGTTTCTCATGATCGTCCGGGAAGTCGATTTGCATCAAGGCTCCTTCTAAAGTGAGATAGAACAAGCGGCTGGTTCGCGATGGGTGGGTAGTCAGAATGTATGGTACCTGTTCCGATTTCACAAACCTATTAAAAATATCCTTTATTTTTTAATATTTATTCCATTCTTGAGATAAGTAATACGTTATTTATCAGTTTATAGATTATCTTTTATATTGAGTTCTTACTGTTATAAAATTTTGTGGTAAATTACCATTCTTTCTTCCACGCAGTCGTTCGCGGGTATCTCGTGTAATATCGAATCTGACAGAAATTCGTTTTTAAAACAAGGCCACCTCTGAACCAGGCGATGAGGGGTAATTCTAAATCCACGCAGATACCACATCGTTGAGATAACACAATTCGATGGACGTCGCTACCATCGTAATTGCTCAAGTAAATATGACTATCGATGTCTGTAAGAGCTAACAGCGGTTCCTTGGACACTGGACACCATTCTGCCCACATGATTGGAGTCTTCTTTGGCAATTTTATTTCATAATCTAATGTTTGAATACAGAAGTAAATTTTTTTGAATTACATAAACTAATTGACTAATATCTTATGCAGATCAAGGATTAAAAAAAACACAATGCAATTTATAAGTTGAGCTTGAAACAATGTTAAAATTACCTTTTAAAATTGCATTTTTTCCATATATGTCCATCTGCCATGTGAATAACTGGCCACAACTTCTACCCATCTGTGCCACAATAGTGGGCCCAACTAATGTAACTCTCAGGACCTGTCCTACGTCGTCCCGTATGGTGGTATTGACAGTAGCAATTTTCTCCCCGTTCCTCCAGTTCCAAACAATTATTAAAAAATGCGGATACGATCCAACGGAGAGTAAATGATCTCCAGAGGTAAAAGCTGTGGCCACGTAACCGGACGGGGGACCACCGGTGCATTCGGAAACCTTCGTCATCGATGGATAAGCGAAGACGAGAATCCTTGGTTGATTGATCCTCTCGACGAACGCGAGGATAGAATAGGTATGGTGACTGGAGAGGTACCGGGCGCCATCGCCGGTTTCCGGTGACCAGCACCAGTAAACCGTCCGTCTATTGTGCAGGATATTGAGAAACGCGATGTGCACGCCTGTGGACCAGGCCAGGACGTCCTTTCCGATCCAGATGATCTCCTCGAGTTTGCTGCCACGAGTCCAACTCGGCCTCCAGTTCTCGTGAGACAACTCTTGCGAATGTTTGTCCATGTGTTTTTACAAATTATGATTCAAGTATTTGTATCAATATCTCTTGGATATCAAATAACCTCGGACGCGCATATCGATTAGAGGAACAATTGACGTTTGACTTTTAACATTGATCAAATGATTCGATTTTATATTCGTGACTAGGCTTTTATTAAAAATAAAGCATACGTATCAGTCAGCAACTAGAAGTATTAGGACGTTGAATAAGTTCTCGCTGTTTTTTCAGAAATGGTAGTAGCGGTACTCCGTGCATGGAATTTCGAATGGAAACGCACATTCAAAGAATTACTGTATCTAACGTTAAATTTCAGAGTACGGTAGTTCACTTTAGTCTAACAGAAGTAATTATTTATTAGATCTGAAAATGTCGTTAAGAAATGTTTCATTGCACTACTTTATTCAAAAAAAATCTGCAGCTGAAGCACATAGGATTCTTGTTGATACCTACGGTGACAATGCTCTGTCGAATACGACATGTAGAGACTGGTTTCGACGCTTCAAATATAATGATTTTGATCTTGAGGATAAGGAACGTTCTGGCGCACCAACAAAATTTGAAGACAAAGAATTAGAGCAATTACTCAATGAAGGCCGATGTCAGACGCTAGCAGAACTTGGAAAAACATTACGAGTAAGTGAGTTAAAAGTTTCAAAATGTTTAAAAGTGTTAGGAATGATCCAGAAGCAAGGAAATTGGGTGCCGTATGAGTTGAAGCCGAGAGAAATTTTGTACAAAAACAGCGAGAACTTATTCACGGTCCTAATATGTTAGTGACAATTAAACTAGAGATGGATCGACGATTAATGGATACGATTCTCCGTCAAAAGACCGTTCGACGTCGCCTCGTAAGGATAGTTTGGCAGGCTTAAGACAAAAGGTGATTAGGACACGCGCAGTCGATGGTGGTTTATAAAGACCCCCATAGCGTGGCGTGATGAGGTCAACCAGCGGGGAGTCATCCGTATAGGCCGATCAAAAACTTATCCTTGCCATGTGATATACTACCCGTGGATGCCTGCCAACGTCCTCCATCTTTCCCCCCTCTGTTCGATGACCCGATCCCTTGGCTGCCTGCCTTGACAGTCGATGATGGACCGAGGACGTCTGCCGTCGAACTTTTCAACATTTCAGATATAAATCGCAAAATTCGTTTGAAACATGAAATCATTTACCCCTTTGATAAATTCAAATCGATAGATTAATCGTTCGGTAGAAGAGATTAAATGTAATATATTTATTTTTGAGCTACATGTCACGATTAAATTGAACAATTAAATATCGCAGGATGTATCTCACGGACATTCCTACTCGGGTAAACAGAAACGTTCTGTTATAGCGCTATTAAGGAACTTAGAGAACGCAAGAAATCGGCCATCACCGGCGACGTATTAGTCCAACAGTTAAGAAGATCCATTGCCCCGAACCCGTAGCCTCGCCATTAAATTGACGCCCGCTGAGCTTCATATTTGCATAAACCGATGGTGTACGACCGATCCTATCGACGTCGCCGCAGCATTATCCGCGGCTCGCGTGGGAACCACCCTTCCCATCCTCGAGGACCATCCTTAAAGACCCTCTCATGCGCGTCTAATTTACATTCTTACTATTATTCCTCTCGCAAAAGCTGTCTAGAATTTTTCTCTAGTTTTATTTCCAGTTCTCAACTTTCCAAAGGAATTCAAGAATTCTCAGCAACATGTTACCGCTTCCCTTAATCGACCGCCGAAACTCCAACCGATCGCTCGACGAGGGGCATCATCCTCGTTCGTCCGAGTCTTAGGCAAAAGAAAAGAACCACGTCCCAGTTCCGTGCTCCAGTTCCGGCGCGATGTTGTTCTCACGGTGAAAAAAGGTACCCGTGGATCCCGTGAGAGACTCCGGCAACTTTTGGTCCCGTCCCAAGACGGCTTTCGTGCGCTATGGTGGCGAGAAACGATCCTTCGGGGCTGCCCCGGCGTTCCCGGGGACCTGACTGGCGTGATACCCTTTTCGACAACGGCCGCCTCTATCACCAGCCATCCTCCTCCCGTTTCTTCGTCCGTATACGCCTCGGCCGGGAAAAAAGACGGAGGGAAATAAACAGAGGTTCAAGTACCATTTCCTCCCTGTCCCCCTTTTTTTCTCCTCTACCTCGAGTGGTCGTGATTACCGGTACCAGAAGAGAAGGAGGAGGACGAGGAGAAAGGAACGGTGGATTCTAAGCCGTGGAGGTGGCGCGATGTCGGTCCGAAGGAACGAGCCACACGAAACTCGGCGGGCAGAGACTGGGAATAAGAGAGGAGAGAAGGAGGAAACCTAGGGTGTAAGAGAATACGGAGGGACGAGGGTGCGCGCAGCAGAGAGCAGAGGTTACTTTTAATGTCTCGCGTCACGCAGCCCAAGGCAGCGTGAGCCTCGCCTCGTCCTCCTTACTAATTTGGCGCCAATTTCCAAGCAACCTCCCAAGCAAAAACTAACCGAACCATACACGCCGCTTCTCTATATACATACACTTGTACCGTGTACTTCAACTTCGTGGGCTCTGATTAAATGCTACCCGCCGTCGCTTGCTCGTTTCCCCCTCCCCCGTCACTCCTCTTCCCTCATCTTTTATCTCGTTTTTCTTCTCGTTTCGTGTTGCGCTTTTTCTCCCCGGGCTTCTTTCGTCGCACTCTCCTTTGCGCCGTATTCCCACACTCTGTCCACCGAACGTTATCGCACGCGCGTTTCATCTATTTTCTCGAGCTTCGCTTACACGATTTTCTCCTCGCGTCAAGGCACGTAGCTTCGTCGATAATGACTGCGCCGCGTACGACGTTGGAATCTCTGTGATAGGGCATAAAACATCGCGGTGATACAAATAATTGGAAATATCCTACAGATCGAAACTCGTCGCGGAAAGTCGAGAGTTCTACTCGATGTTTTTCTTTTGAATCTCGCTGGAATAACAACAGGCTAATCTCGAGGAGAAAAGAGAAAAGACGGGGGAAGGACCGGAGATAAAGACCATCGATTCTGTCCGAAGCAGCTGCGTTTTTCGTCGAGTTGCATGCGCGGCCGGGCTCGCAAGATTATAGATGCGTCCGGTGGCGATCACAGACAAAACGTTTAAATCGCTAAACGTCGAATTAGACGCGATTCCGAACCGGTCCGTAAAAAATAATAGCCAACCGCGGATATAGGCTAGACTCCGTTCGGTAACGTTCATCCTCCTTCGGCAGCTGCGATCGTCCGTCCCCTGCCGCCACGTATCTCTCCGCCGAATTAATTCCTCGAGATCTGTAATCACCCCGCGGATGATACCGCCGCTCGATCAATCGTGAGTAATCGCAAGGGCGCGCGTGTCAGCGACGACCGCAGTTTTTTATTGATGTTGTCTGGACGTCGAAATTTGAGGCGTGCACAGCAGGTTGTTAGGTCGTTCACGGTCTCGTCACGCCGCTTAAACTTGCTCATCCCTCCTGTTCCACGATTCGTACGAAAGACAAATCATTCATGATTTATCAAACGATTTAAATGACGACCTATCAGCCTAATTTATCACTCTATTCGCAATTAAACAAAAGACGGATCGTCCCTGGCTTGTTAAGTATTGATCTGTACGGATAGAAACGGGTAAGAAAGATCTCAGCTCCGACGCGCGGTCGACCGGAACCGCGAGGTGATCGGCTAATTGCTTATTAGAAATCTCTTCTGATTGCAATTTGCAAATTCGATCCTCCTCGGTTTATAGATTACCACAAATGATTATTCAGGTGAATAGTTGGTCACTAAGTGACCACTGATCATCTTGTCAACAAGGACGAATTAAAAATACCAGTTTATATTCGTTTATTAACCCTTTGCACTCGAAAGGCGACTCACGGTCGCCACTTATTTTATACAATAAAATATATATAGTTGATTAAATTAAATTTGATTACTATAAATTTTATGCAAATATTAATTTAAAAGTTATAGAACACAAAAATGAACAATAAATTCATATAATATATCAGAATTATAACAATATAAAATAATTGTTATAATGGAAAATTCTATAGATATTTGGAAAAAAAAATCCTCGAGTGCAAAGAATAATAGATAAAAATAATAGATACATAGATTCTAATCTTTGAAAATCTACGATTTCCTTTATCTGTAATTCACATTTCCTCGCTTGATTCAAGAGTCTCGGATATGGTAACAATCGAAGAAGTGGAATTGGTCATTCAGTCAAGGATCGTGAAATAAAATGACGCAATATGTATATTAAAAATATATCTTTTCTAGTACTCGTTGAATTTTGCTTCATAATTCCAGGTTGTGCGACGCGGCGCGGCGGCGTAAGCAGAATTTTCACGCGAATCAAAGCGCGGCCCGAGCAGCAAGAGCAGCGTCGTTTCATCGTCGAATGATAAATCGGCGGTTGCGCCGGTATCAGCGACGATATTCAGTAGCGTCGGACGGCTGGTTGCCCAATTTAAGCGTTATTCAACGGTACACAAAGGGCCCCGGTGGCTCATACGTCATCGTGGCAAGTCTATGGGCCCCGCGACACCCGGCCCCCTTTGTCCACCGCCTGATAGATCCGCGGCCCATTTACGCTGCGCCGAGTACAATCTTTTTTTACACCGTCACCCCCTACCGCCATCACCTCGATGCCGCTCGCGAATGCTAATTGATGTTACTGACTTCGAGTGACCCCCGGGGCCCGCGGTGTGTGGTCCACTTGCCGCGAGTACTGTATGAGAAACACGATTTTAATCGATCCGGGTGTAGAGACGGCAACTGTCGAGCCTCGCCGTCCTCAGATGGAATTTCGAATTGATCGGCTTTGGAACGGTGTTGCGTAAGAGCATAAGACCAGCTCCAACTTTTAGCATCTATTATTAGGCCATTCAGTACGAAATGTCCGATTACCTAAAGCCTCGAGTTTGATACCAGATATCTCTGATGTTTCATTTCGATCGTCTTTTATTTTTTTGCATTGGGAAGGTATGCCATCTGGCTTTCAGATGCACTCTTTTTTTTAACGGTCTGTCGCATTGTCGTCTGGACGTTAAATATTGTAAGTCATGGATAAGACAAAAATGCGAGTTATTTTCGAATATGAGTTCCATCGTGGAACTAATGCAGCGAAGATAAGCCGAAATGTTAACGACGTGTTTGGCGGAGATGTGGCTAACGAACGTACAGTACGTCGGTGGTTCGAAAAATTCCGATCCGGAGATTTTGATCTTCAAAATGAACCACGCGGACGGCTTGAAAGCAAGGTGGATGACGACCAACTGAAAGCTGTAGTGGAAACAAATCCATCATTTAAGCTATCGTTAAAATGGCAACACTGTATTATTGTGTACAACACTTGATAGCTTGGGTGCATATTTTGATTAATTATATTATTTGTTGCCCGAGATATAATAAACCAAACTTTCAGTCTCAAATCGGACGTTGCATACTTAATGACCTAATAGCATCTACCATCAAGAGGTTTTGCCAGAACTAATTATCAAACTGCGGATTGTTACAGAAAATAAAAGTATTTCTGTTATTTAATTTCTATTAGTTTTAATACCGCGATGTCCGAGATAGGGAAAGAGGTACATGTGCCAGTAAAAATGAATAGACGGCAAGATACCATAAATAGATAATTAGTAGCTCTATATGTATAATTATGAGATATATGTTGCAAGGAAATATCGTGGATGTCGCGATTATCGATTACTACACGTTATTAAGTTGAGAACAAGAGGAGGGTAATAAAGAAGAAGCTGTTCAGAGCTTATGGGATCCAGAGAAAGAGATGCTAAGAACGTGGAAACGATTACTGGAGAATGTTGCGTGTCGGATACTACTGTTCGATTCTTCTTGCTTGCTCTTCAGCCTGGGAAGGACGATGCAAATAAAACGAGTACCGACGAAGGACACGATGATCATTCTCGTTCTTTGAAACTAACGTATACAATCATAATCGTGTAATAACTCGTAAAATTGTAATCGTATAATATTATAGTGTCTCAAAAATGTCAGCAAAATTTATAGGGAGATAGTTCTATGATTACAGGACCCAGGTACACTATAAGTTTTTCCCAAGAAAATCATTCAGTAATGGGAATAACCTTTATGCAAATTATTGCACCGTTTCTTCGCATAAATCTTCGATTACGCGGTACAATAACGATATCTGGTTTCGAATCGGCATTTGCAATTTAGCAGCATTCTCAAACAGCTGTCCTTTGCCTGTCACAGTTTGACATAAGCGTGCTGCAATGTTGCATGCAGATACCTGCTGCTGCTGCTGCTGCTGCTGGTGTCGTAATGGACTTTACGCGGAAGAGTGAAACGAATTTTCACATCGCACAATTGTTAAATAATGATATATCATGAAAGAATATTCGAATAAATATAATAATAGCAATTATCTTTCTCGCAAACAAGAGCGTATCAGCTCACGTACTTGTTTTATTCGAGTAAAACGTTTACCCCTTCACTCGACGATCGCCACGAACAATATTTTGCCTATGAAACGTTTAAAGATATCCTGTCTTATCTGCAAGATGGATTCCCACAACCAATTCAATTTGGCCAGGTAGACAAAAAACCCTCATTCCTCAGGCTGACAACCCTCTTACACTCTCATTTCTCCGGTCCAGCCACTCGAACCACCCCAACAATCGCGTGGCATCCTTCGAGAAAGAGAACCAAAATTTCTCGTCATCGCGAAGGATAATCGAGAGTGTGGAAGGAGGGGGAGTCGAGACACGCCCGATTATAAATCACGAGGTTCACCCGGGACCCTTTGACGACCCGACGCTCGCGCACCCCACAATAAGCCTCGTTACACACACGAGTCTACGTACACACGAGTCGGTACGACGTATCGTCCCGCACGCACATACGACACACGGGGGGAGGGACGAGAGCCCTCATTAACTGGTTATTAATAGCTTAGCCGGCTCATATTAATGACAGACGCATCTGCTTCTTATATATCTACCTGGCTTATCCGCTCTGGCTCTCGACAGGACCAGGGGTCAACAATTTTTACTGGTTGCCCTCTGACCATGACGGACGCGAGAAATTACGTCAAACTGATTTATTTTTCACCGATCTTACCCCGTTTCATACCATCGCTAACAATATTCAAGTGTTCAAATAAACAAACAAATGGCGAAGCAGTGGAGGTTTAGCAGTTATTAGATGTTACATTAATAGAACGCTGTAGCTTTTGCGAAACTGTTGGGATACGCCGTTAGACGCAATTTAGAATTTAGAAGAACATCGTTTCTATGACATTGTAGATTAAATAATATTTTTGTCAGTCTTTTATATCTGTCAATCTGTCATGTCGTTCAGTCTCTTGTCAACTGCGAACTTGAACGGATCGTCAACTAACATTGTATTCATTATACGTATATTCCTACACTATTTAAATATATTCTCTGTTTGAAGACCAACAGAAAAATTATTACCTTTTGAGTTCCTATGTTACATGATCAAATTTTAATTACATTCGTAGGGAAGCATCGAATATGATTACATCTATTTTAATTTTCTACCTGAATACTTACGTTTCACAATTTACTCCACTTGTGCCCGGGCCGAGCAACGCCGTCATTATCTCTTCACCCGTTCTACACTGTTCGTTCGACGTCACCCCGCGCAGACGTTTTCATTACGCTCAACTGCTCATTAACTCGCTCTCTGTCGCCTACGATGGAAATACACTTCGATCCTTACAAAAATATTTAATCATAATTGCATCGTCGAACCTACTCAGACTTGATCCTTCCTGCTCAAAAATACAAAACGCAATTTTGTTGAAGGTAGAAAACTCTACACACTTAGTTTTAGTTTTATTCTAGCATAATGTACATTAGCGTAGTTAATACCTGGCTGGTGGGAGGATCTTTTTCATAGTGGCACAAAGTTTATAAATATGGAATGTATGTGCGCACACGCAGCGCAGTGTACTAGAGTACAGGGTAAGATAGAGTGTCTAGTCTGGAGTCGAACAGTAGTTCTTCACGCTTATTATATGTATGTATATAATTTTCGCTTTCATTATATCCACAAACCTATTGTATTAAATATACTCATTAAACTACAACAAATTTCCCAAGAAAAAACTACTTATAATACAACTAAAACAATTTCCCAAGTTTATGCGTACTTTATTGAAAAAGGGTCCTCAAGATATCGAGCATCATATTTTAACAAATACGTCTTCAATCCTGTATATACTTTAAGAATTTTTATTTAACATAAATTACGAATAAAATTGAAAAAAAAATTTGCACACTGTGTACTCTTGCGTTTGAATACCATAGCAAAGGGAAGGGAGACAGAGGACGTAAAATTGTAGAAAGAGGGTATTGTAAAAAGCGCAACAGAAAGTACGAGATACGGGCAGTGAACAATTTAGAGACACACAGGAGAGGAAGGATGGATCAAGGAGAGAAGGGAGAGAGAGAGAGAGAGAGAGAGATGTAGAGTCGAAAGAAGAAGGGACGATAGGTGGAGGATGAATAAGGAAAGGGAGAGAAGGTGGTTCGGGGCGTGTTGAAAATTCTCTCTCACGGCGCTGCGTCCCGAGAGAAACAGAGAGAGCGTGGGCTCTGCCGTGTCGCGGGATAATTGGGACACCGTGTATTATCGGTTGGTTGCGTGCCATACTTGCGGTGTGCGGTGTGTGATTGGATAGGCGGAGATGGGTCGCGCGAGATAGCTGACCCTAACTAACGTAGAAACCGAGGGCTATAGGTATCTTCGAGGACCATCTTCTCTCCATCTGCAGCAGCATTACCTATCCACGTCACGGCGTGATGCATGGCGTGGGCGTTACTGCGTTCGTACGCCGGGGTTCTCATTTAATTACCGTTCGCCTCCACCCCCAATCTCTCTCCCTGCCACCCTATTTCTTCTTCAATCTCGTTCTGTCATCCGGAATTCAGGTGCGCTGGTTTCCGATCAAATTCTTCGAGAATGCCAAAACCGTTCCACGAATTGATTGAGAACTTTTTGATGTCACGTTTGTGTCCTTAACGCGCCGATGGCGTTTGCGTGTGCATACCGTTTACTTAGTTTCTCAGTTACTTGGTAAAAAGAAAAAAAACATGACTTGCCCTCTTTGGATTGTTCATTTTACAGCCGCGAAAGTAACTTCACGGGCTACCTGCGTATACTTTTATTTAGCGACAATTGACCCTGTTATACTTGGTTATCGTCTGAAACAGGAATGGTGAGCTTGTGACTCACGGATCATCACTTCTTCGACTTTCCTGCTGTCACATGATTCTCATTAGTAGTACCAATTCATTTTGGAATCTTGTATAGATTCGATATACGTTTTTCCATACTTTTTTCTCCGAGCGTAAAAAATTCTGAAGAAATTCTACTGCTGTACAAGTAATGTAGGAGTGAATTTTTTCAAACAGGAAAATCAGTTTTAAATAGCTTCGAATTATGATTATCGGTAAAGGAAATTTAATTGTTACATAAAAAATTATAGAAATACGGGATTACAGGAGTTTCGTGCGGTGTCACTGGGTTCGAAAGGAACGAGTCGCGGTGCAATTATCGAAAGACAGCGATGGAGGTTAACCACGCCCCTGTCCCCTCGGGCGGCCAATCGTGGGTGTCGTTGATGTCGGGGACACAGCTCGACGACATTCCAACTCCGAAGGGGACGAATCCGTGGCCAGGGACAAAGCTAGTTCGTTTTCCACTCGCGACACCAAACCACTTTCCCAAGCCGGTGCGGCGGCCAATCAACGGAATCCATTTGGTTCTTCGTCGAGACGGTCTGTCGCGACTCCAAGATCTTATTCTCGAAATCGTCGACTGCGAAGCAAAATGCGTGATGAGAAAAAATAACGATGTAGTAGAGCATTCGAAAAAGTAACTCCTGTAAAAACTGTAAAATGAAAGTAAAAGATTTATTGAAGTATCAGTTCATGATTTTTCATTAACTAATTCCAGTTCGGACATGGTCAACTCAAAATCATATTGTAAAAGAGCTCAATGTGTTCCAGTGTTCGTAAATATGCTCTTAACACTTTGACGGCCACACGTTTCGGAAGAAGAGTTGATCTTGCTCTCGGCTCATGTTGGAAATGATCTGTCATGGGTTTAATCCTGTCCAATCGGTCTTGACATTTTTCGTTATCGTCGAAATGCCAGTATCCTCAAATTTGACGAAATCTATTTCTTGGCATGTCTCTTCCAAAATTGGTGTGCAGATTAATGGACCTGTTGACCAGTGTCCATCTTTTTCTGACATTTTTACTAATCCCATCGGAGTTATTAAAGCGAGAAACTTTCTCATCTCATCAATGTCTGTATCCGTCCACTTCCTATCTTTACTTTCTTTTGATTTGAATTTGACTCGTGAACTCACGTATACGTGACTTCGGCCGTCAAAGTGTTAATTAATCCTTTGCACTCCGAATGATTCTGAACGTTGGCTACTCAGCCATTTCAAGAGAAAACTTCAGGGAGACATGTATTGCTAAAAAGGTTGCGCTGAAATAACTTAATTCCCCGTCAATAATAATAATAATCAATAATAATAATTAATAATAAACTTATGTCTTATGAGAAGGGACACCTGACTGGTATGCTAGAATTACGATGTCTCATGAGAGGGGACAGCGGAGTGCAAAGGGTTAAATTAGTACGTTTAGCCTCACAGCCGAGGAAATTTTAATCATCGATCTTATGTCATCTTCTTGTTAAACCTAGTACTTAAACGTTCTAAAATAGCATACGATTATTCAAACCAAAGTTGTAAACTGTTTGGTTTTCTATGTAAAAACCTAATACAAAAATGAATCTTTGTTCTATGAGATGTAGCTTATTCTGATGAAGGGAAGTGCCGTGTTTATCTGACACGTATACTTCCTCTCATTCGGCTGTCGATCGACGCAAAGAAGCGATAAGGCCTCGCATGAACAGAAAGGAGGTTTAAGTCACCCTGTCCCTCTTGATCATCACGCAGTTTAGTTCTCTCGCAAAAGTCTTGACGCAAGGGTCTCTCTTCTCTTGCGTAGAATAATAATAAAAAGGAATTATTATTTGATTAATATCAACCTGAGCATTCATTTAAATGAACCCATTTCCTAACATAAACAATTTAATATCAAAACATCGAATTAATTTCTACTACTAAAATAAAATAAAAATGTCAATTGCTTTATTCTATGTCTATTACATATCAGCTTTCTTTAAAATTACATTCGTCAAGTAGAGTGAAATTATTTAAAGATTTTACAGAACACTGAGAGAGGTTCGTGCCCCACCTATGAAGGGCGTCGACGGTTCGCGGAATTTGTCGCGAAACGAGATCGGTGGCGGTTGGTTGACATCCCCATAGGGATGGTTCTCGAACGAGGCAGCGACGGCGGCGCGATACTCGACGCGGTAGCAAGGGATGAGGGTTGGTCGGAGAGCGTTGAGTGGGAGTCGGCGACGCGGCTGTGACAACTCCGAGAGGACTGTCACCGGAGTTCGGGCGAATCAGGATGGCTGGCGACGTCCTAGAGGACAGGGAGAAGCTCAGGGCGCAAGCGCTCGAGACCGCTGGACACGACGGCGACACATCGATCCACAACCTCCATCTCATCCGCCACCCACGCCTCCTTTCCTCCCCGGTTCCTTCCTCCTTCTCTCTTCCCTTTCCGGTGTCTCTTCCTTTTCTTCTTTCCGCGTCCGTGCATACACTGCCGTTCAAAAGTTACACACGCGAAATGAAAAATCTGCTCGAAAATCATTTTCAACTTCGTTCTCACGGTATTTGCGAGCGGAATTTAATACGTATCTTAGCGCTCATAGATGAAGATTAATTAGAAATGAGTCACGGGCGAATAATGAAATCTCATAAAACGTAGGCACGGAAGAACGCTGAAAATGAATGTATAATGCATGTATTAGGTTGTCCCATAAGTTTCTTCCCAATTTTTGAAACGAAACTAATATGCGGTCCGAAAGAAACTTATGGGATAATCCAATCGCAATTTCTTTTGTTGCTTTACTGACATATCGGTTTCAACTGTTTGAAATTAATTGATTTTAATGGCATTCTTTGCTAATCTCTCCTCGGTGTTACTATTAAGACAATTTATACACACGTGGCGTGAGAGAGGTAACATAAAAATGTACGATAAAACTAAGCAAGGAACAATAGCGTGAATAACAACATTGAATGTTGTTTCTTTGTTATTTTAAGTACGTTTAGTAATTAGCTTAAATTAGTGTGTTGCATTTTTGTAAAAAATAATACAATTCTTTGTTATTTTAGAAACAATTCATGTGTCGTTCATGTAAGAAAACCATGTTCGACTGTAAGTTTAACATTATGTATACCTATAAACTGCAAACTGTAATCGTCAATTCTGTTTCGCTTACTTTCCGGTAAGCCAGAGTATCATCGGCCGGGGTAACCCTATCGAAGAACGTAGTAGCGGATCGTGGCAGCGATGTGCCCGCAGGGGTTGAACAGCCCGAAGGGGTTGAAACACACCGGGGCGGCGCGGTCCGGTTGCAACGGCGATAAACGTATTGATATAGCTTTTCTGTTTCTCGAGCTCATCGTAGCGTGACCTTTGCTACCGACTCCATTGGCGTCCGGTTGTCGGCTGCAGACGCGGCTCGCCTATAAAGTTCGATCGCTTTGAGCGGTTTCGAGCGAGCCCTCGGGTGAGCCGCGGCCACGCTGGACGATCGATCGCTCTCTGATCCATTTAAGCGATTCCCGAACGCGAGCTAATATCGGTTTAACGCTCGATGCTCTGATTGTTGCGCAACAATCAAATCCACGGGGGATCGATACAAAGAATAAATCGCACAATTTTTAACCGAAGTTACCGGGTTAAATGAAACGAAGTAATCGGTACCTAACGAAGGAGAGAGAAATAAAAATAGAAACGACAATCGTTATAGAAACCAAATAGTGTTATTTATGATATTTTTATGAATATCGAAAGTGAAATAAAAACAATATATACTTAGTAAAAATTTACCGAAAATGTGCCCTTCATCTAACATACAATGGTCAGTATCCCACTTATTAATAGAACGCCCAAATTTTACAACACCACGAAATAAATTTGAACTTGACACAGACCTAAGGTCGATACTGAATTCCTCTAACAGTCTAAAAAATATCCTTATGTTTTTTCAGGGAAATTAAATTTACCAAACTATTGTCACTTACGAATATCACTACATGCATTACACTACAACATCCAAATCAGGTATTATAAAACATCTTTCCATCCTACTGCACCATTGCTATGTACCATGTAACATATCTGTACACAATACATACTACAGTCCAAATTGTATTTCGATTACTTACTGTTATCACATAATACACTGTGCTATATGTATTATACTCAACTAAACTTTACAAGCTCATTATAAAGCTATAAGTATAAAGCTATTGTAGTCGCTAATAACCTCGTCGTTGATGTGACATTATATAAATAATAATAAAAAAATAAAAAATGTAATTTACTGAAAATCGTTTTCACTGGAAGTTAAATTCTAGATTTTAGAATTTTATCCCAGTTGCGATAGAAGTACGCGGAGGCCGAGACAATCGGAGATGCTATTCGTCCAGCGAGAATTCCTCGCGAACCATACCTAGATATCGATTCCCTTTTGCACCTCCGTCGCAGGCGGAGGAGAAGGTGGTAGAGGAGGGCGAGGTGCACGGGAGAAGGTGGGTACCGGCGGACCGGCTTACTCGCGTCTCACGGACGACAAGAGGGTGATATATTACCAGCAACTATCCGCCTCCACCCTGTCGGCTCTCCTTCTTCGTTCCTCCCACCGGGCTATCTCAGCTACGACCTCGAGATCTGGCGAATGTCGTTGATAACATTTTCGAATCAATTTGAATAGAAAATCTACTACTTAACATCGTTTCGCAATTTTTTTTTTAATAGCCATTTGTAAATCGAGGCAATAGATATTTTTCCCATAAGTTTGTTCCCAATTTTTTAAACGAAATTAATATACGGTCCGAATGAAACTTATGGGATAATCCAATACGTGTAATCGCAATTTCTTTTGTTGCTTTACTCGTATATCGGTTTCAACTGTTTGAAATTATATATCAATTAATGAAAATATATATCAATTTTTAAGTTTTTTAAGTGGTAGTTTCAAGGGGTAAAAAGAATGAATTTACAATATCTGCTCTATTTCACCTTTTATCACAAACGTAACGAGGTGCCACCGTAGATTTCTGACGACGACGAAAGGTGA
This sequence comes from Ceratina australensis, assembly GCA_004307685.1. NCBI lineage: Eukaryota > Metazoa > Arthropoda > Insecta > Hymenoptera > Apidae > Ceratina > Ceratina australensis. The sequence goes on from SHCU01000374.1 coordinate 16,627, forward strand.
ATATAGAGCACATACCGAAAATTTATTTTTTTGTAAGTCATAAGTTTCTTTCGGATCGTATATTAATTTCGTTCCAAAGATTGGGAAGAAACTTATGGAACAACCTAATACAATGGCACGATATTGTAATTGAAGTAGTGTATGATTACTATTTGTCAAATGTTTTAATAAATCGAGATGGTAATAACCGATGAACTACCTTGTGCAACGTTTGCAAGAAAGAATCCGAGAGATTTGTGACGAGCATCGTGTGTTGTGAGCCTCGTGATCGGCTACGCATAATGGGAGCCTCGCCCCCGAAGAAGAAGCGTTCGCCAACGTTCGCGTTCCCGCGCGGCTCGCAGTCAGGAAAAAAAAGTCGTAGCGTGAGAACCGGCGCTTTTCGAGCGGAGAGGAGGACGCTCGCGTGAAGTCTTGAATGTAGATATCGGCGAGACAACGCGCGAGCGTCCTAGAACACGGAAAAAATGACGCACGAAACGCTCTAAGCTCCGCTACCTGCTCGGAAAGAAGAAACACGACACGAATCGAATGTAGCGATTACCCTGTTCCGGTTTCTGGGCTTCGTGGCCGTGGCAGAGGGACCGGATCGATTGCTCGGAGGTACGTTTAGGTTCCAGTCAATGTTTGCTTTTAGTATGATATAGGTTTTTCAAATTAAAGGGTTAAACCTTGTAGTACTCACGAAAGATCATTTTGACAGGTGACTGGATTTATTCGGTATAAAAAGTAATTCATTCCTTCAAACTCACGACACTCTTTTCGTCAAGAGATTTGCATGTGATTACCAATAACTAACAAGAATTCACATATCGTTGAATTTCGATCTCTAACTATCGTATTTAATTTCATCTATTTTTTTTATCTACAGGGTTATACATATAGATGGTCCACCCACTCATTAACCCACCCACCCTCTTTCAATTTCCTTCTCCACCGATTTTCGCCGGAAATAATTGAGATTCCGCGTAGCCTCCTAAGTTTTCGTTAAGAGTAGGGGATTGGAAATTTCCTTCCGAAGGATAAAAAATTATGGTAAAATCCGCGGCGAGCATCTGGCCGGGACCGAGTCTGAATTTTCCGTGGCCACGGGAACAGATTAAGCTTTAGCCGAGAGATTTATGGACGAGCGTGTAACGAGCAAGTTTTTCATGCGATGCGCCCGGCACCGCGGCAACCCTTGGCCCGCGGGGTGGGATTAGCATAAGATCCAGCAGCTGCGGGCCTCGCGACCAGTTACACCAAACCCCCCTGCCCCTAAATGGGACTATGATGTCCGTGAGTTTGTGATGCAACATGGAGATGCAAGACCAAAATTAGTGGCCTAGCAGGAATTATATTGAATGAAATTTTTATAGAAAAAATATATACTAACACTACAACGTTGGTGCCACGTGAAAACTATCGGGTAAGTGTCGATGGCTCCACGTTGGTGCCATGCAGCAAATAAATGGATGAACATGTGATACAAAAAAATGATGTACTCCTATTTGCATATGTATATCCTCACAATTTCGAGGAAATAGAGGGGCAGGATTGAGACATGAAAATTGACGATAAGATTAGTAAACAAGAATGTTGGAACAATGGGCTGCAAAAATAAGTCGAATGACGAAGGATACATGTAGTGTCCTGGCTTAGCTTAATGACCCTCAGGTCAAGGATTGAAGGTCTGCGATCCATCACTTGAGAAAGGGTCTATCTAGAGAAAGTGTATATTTTCTAGTATACTTTTCAAGTGCTTCCAACATGGGTTTTTCACCCGACTTTTCGTCAGTCGAACTCTTGTTTCGTAACAGTGCAGGTCGTCTTTCGGAGTTACTGAATAAATCAAGTTTTTACAAAATATCTCCTATGCGTCTTAATTCCATAACCCATTTTTAACAAAGAACCTCGGAAAATCGTCGGTGATAAGCGAAATTATATAAATCAGTTATTCGGCGCGACACAAAAATATCTAGATTAGACGTGCGGACGAAATAGTGTTAATATACGTATAATTCCATGGAAAGATAACTGGGAACGAATCTGTTTTGTAGATCGAGAGGTTGAAACTTAAGGACTTCACTGTGAGTTGTCTGCTGATCTGGAATTCCTATAAACGTCCAGCATCAATCTGAAATCTTTCCGGAATCAGTATCGAGAAGTCAACGGCAAGGTACGCGGATACCGATTACCCAAGAACGAAATCGCCTCCGATTTCCCTCGCCCCGATGAGATATTTAGAGTCTGTCTGATCCATTTCCCGAGGCGATGGATCAGGAAAACCCGTGATCGGATTAGACGAGCCTGGGTAAGTAAGAACCCCCGACACTGGCGGGAATAAAAGAAAAGAGAAAACACGAGTATCCAGGCCGACGAACGGGGAGGGGGGGATACTTAATTGAATACTCGGTAGGAGGATTGATGCCTGGTGTCAGTAGCCGTGTACAGAGGCATCGGTGTAATAGACGCATTACCGATGCCTTTACGGGCAATTATGCTAAGGCCGAAAGCCGCGGTACCCTCGCCTCGCTGCCAGTCACGCCTGGATACACTAGAGCTCAAAAGTTTCACTGCTCGCGATTATCTTTCACCGATTTAATATAATCAGATTACCAAATATTTGATTCTATTTCGATTCCAAAATAATTATCACATGTGATACAGACGGAAAGTGTACATAGAAGAGGCATAGGATCCACTGCAAGTAAAATCAGTCCGCAATAGGAAAAGAGAGACAAAGAAAGAATCAGATTCCCAGTCTGTCCTTCTCCAATAGCCCATGATTCATATTTGTCATATTATCATTGGAGAAGGACAGACTTTCCTTCTCTTTCTAACACACAGGACACTTTTTAACACGACTTATCTGCACTACCTGTACTATCTCTATGAAAAAAAGCAGGTTCTGAATACTAACGAGTAAACAGCAGATTCTCAATCAGATTAGCCAGAGCTTTAACTGTGAGTAAAATGATTATTAGATTAAGTGATAAAGTCATTGTATGAATTATCTAAATGCTTTTTCCTAAATACCTACATTTTACACATATTATGCGGACTCAGTACATATTCTAAATTGTAAATAATATTTTCAATCAGAGACTAGAATATCTTTGGAGCAAAACTTTTGAGTGACAGTGTAAGTGTACTGGTTGCGTAAGCCTAGGCGCGACCGGATAGGCTGCCGGGCGCGATGATGATGATGGCTCGCGACCATAAGCCCGGCTCTCTGGCAATCGGCACGAAATGCTCTCGCTTGGCGAGAGATACACCGGTTGATTGCCAGCTCGAACCCCGGTGTCCCGCCCTCGAGAGAACCGCTTTCTTCTCCTTCTCCATGGCGGTGTTCTATGCTGCGGGTACGGCGTAATCATAAGGAGCCGCGGATCACCGGATCGAGCGCGTAACGCGCGCTCACCGGTTGCTTCCCTTGAATATGAGATCGCGAGTTCTGTTGCGGGCGCAACGCCCATTCCATGCGCGAGACGGTTTTTTAGGAAGAACAGTCGCGAAAATGTTGCTCGAGAATCTGTATGGAAATGGTATGAATTCCTTCCGTCCTTTAATTTATGTAAATAAATGTATGTAAATTTATAGATGTTCCGTGTAGATGTACAAAATTCGTAGTCCGTTGGTTTGTTTTGCCTTCGTTCCTTCTCTGAGTAATATCGTAATCTGAATTAACAATCTTATAAATATTTAAAGCTAGAGTCATTTACGTAAGATAAAGCGTAAAGTTTCCTAACTACAGAATGTGCGCACAGTCTGTATGGGTTAGCGTATAACTATTCTTTTATAAGATAACATTCTGATTTGTTCAATTTTTACATTGTCTTCTTCCTTGCGACATTCTCACTTCATATTCTGTTTCCCAGGAAAATCATCCATGATCATTCGACAATATCAGAAATCCTTCCCCTTATCCGGTTCTCCGGCCATACCCTCGAATCCTCCGTGGTACTCGAAGCTGGCAAAGGGTTGGGTAGTCATCGGAGGGACGGGGAAGCAAGCAGAGGAACGGCAGCAGCGGGAATAAAGTGGAGTAGACCGGAATAGAGTACAAGGTGTATGCCTAGAAGGTATAGAGAGAAAATGGTAGCCAATGGCGTTGGCTTGGCGTCGTTGCTACAGTATTGAACGTCTCCTACGTGGGGTCCAGAACCTTTCTCTCTCTCTCTCTTTCTCTTCGCTGCCGTTCCTCTCTCCAACCCCTCTCCCGACCTCTCAAGCTCCGTTTCCTCTTGGTCCTCCTCCTCATCCTCCAGCTCTTTCTCCTGCCGCTGCAGCGTCACTCGCGCACGTACACTCTCGTCCACAATTCACCGGACACTTGACAGAAAAGAGTCGAGGAACAGGAAATACTTGCAGGTTTACAGGAACATAAGAGGACAACAGCCCATATTATTCTCTTGTATTATGTGTAAAAAATAACAGTAGAAACCTGTGAAGAAGATTCTGAAGCCTATAATTCACAGTAGATTGAGATTTGAGCATACCATTTTTCGTTACTTCCTACATTCAGTTATATTTTCTGAAAAAAGATTATTTCCATAAGATAGTAACTATTTTGACTAGAATAATATTAAGAAGACTTGGCCCAATTCAAGTGTCTCACGATTTATGAAGCTGAATGTACCCGCAGAGAGGAATCGGTTTCTCTCCTTCTGCCGGGGTTCCGTCCTTCTCTCTGACGGCTTCTCGTGACCCGACGACGTCCTCTCCCTCCATGAGCATGGTCCCAGGGTGGAGACTCTCCCTCCGAGCGCCTCCTCGCTCCTCTTCGACCCGGCGACGGTCCACCACGATGGGATGGAGGTGGCAGGCAATCGCCTCATCCTCTTCCATCTTCGCTCTGAGGAGAGCCCGCTGCCGTGATCCGAGCCTCCGGCCGGCTTCTCTATCCTCTCATTAATATCCGGAGACATGGCCAACAGCTTCACGATCGGTGGTGGACTCCTGATTGGCTGCACCGAACCGCGACATCTCAAAGCCGCGACGGATGGATGCGAATAGTTTGTCAGAAAATCATGCAGAATGCATTGAGAAAATCAATGCGCACAGAACACTTCGTCTCCAGAAAAAAATGAGACCAATATACTGATCTGATGTAGTAAAATCCATTAATGGCTTTAAGCGGTTGTAATATAGTTCATCAATGAAATTATTACATGGATTGAAGGTACTAAATTATACAAGAAATATTTTATAAAAAATAATTCTATAACGTTTCTTTGCGTGGAAATAATGTTTACTGCTATAGATTTCGTCGTATGCAACTTTTTCTGCTTGCAAATGCCCGTATGTACGTATGCACCGGTTCACGTTTTCTTCGGGCAGCTTGAAACGAGTGCGCCTATCCCCGAGGGTTGAAGGTTAATTTCTACGCTTTCGAGCCGTGTGGCGCCAGATCCCGTAACGTGATTCGATAATTGCCGTAATCTCGAGTCAGAACCTTTCCTTATTCCGACCATATGACGTTCAGCCCGAGCGCAGCCCGAAGCTAAGTCCCCAACCATTGACTGTAAAACTTTCTCTGAACCCTCCCTTCATTTGAAGCTCTTCACCTGAAAATCAAAAAATCGCGTCGTAAAATTCGTTAGCAAATTGTCTCACGGCTGTCTTTTTTTGCTGGTTGAAGAGGGTCTGAATTAAGAATACCGCAATCGATTTTTGATAGGAATGTTTTAATTTTATTCTCGATTTCAATGCGACGCTAGAAATCGCCCCGAACCTTTCCTTTCATCGTTTTTCGAAGCCTCCTCCATGGCTCCTGAGGGATAGGCAGAGCGAGAAGGGGAAGGGATAATCTGTTCCAGTAATGTGAATTATCCAGAGGATTCCACCGCTAAAAAGTTTGCCGACCGGTGCCAGTAACGTTCGAGCCACGGGTTAATGCATCGAGCCGGCTTTGCGGAACGTGGAATTGCATTCCATCGAAGCAAACACCGGAGTTAAATAAAATAGCTGCAGCGGAAACTTTCTCGCTGCAGCATCCCATTATTGGCGGCCGACCGGAAGCGCGTGTCTTATTGAAACGAGAAGGGCCGCGAGATCAACCAATGATAGTGATGCCCTCCGAATTGATGTCGATGATCCAGAATAAAAATGTATTCATCGATGCTCGCACGTATGAAACAATTGAAACAGATCCATAGTTAATATAACGAGAATCGGCAGAATGATAATTATGATAAGCAATATTCTATGTGAATATTGTTACACGCATTCTCAGATTAACTTTTATTATAAAAATGCAGTTATCAAAACATAAACTTTACACACCTCTCTTCGTTTTTTACCGACTTAAAGGTAGTATACTTTTTAATATCGGAACTTTAGTTGTAATACTGTTCACTACAAATGAATTCAATATCACGTATAACGATATTTAAAATAATCAGAGAATTCTATTGTATAGAACAGTAATTTTATCCCTATTTCCAATTTTATTACAGAACATTGACAATGGCGATCCTCTAATTCTTTTGCGCAGTGATCATCTAACTGCTCCCCTCATAAGCAATAACATTCGGAGGACATTCGTAAAGTACAAAAATTAGTTTAAGTCTACAAAATAGTTAACACCATCAAGCGCCTCGCATTTTCCGTTCCTCTGCAGTTCAATGGCAATACATATAATATAAAAAGTAGGGGATACCTCGATGCTTTATACTTACGAATATATGTATAAATTCATTGAAATAACATGGTATAAAAATGAAGTTCTTAAGTTTATTAAAAATAAGATCCTCACATCTCGTATCATGAAATATTATTACCTTCTTTCTTTTTCGTTTTATTCTACTGCATCTGTTATCACATTCTTAACTTTTTTTTAATCTTTTTTTCGTATGTACGGTGCTCAATATACATGACCTAAAATAAACTTTGTACAAATTAATCGTTGATATCAGGGACGCTCGAAGTATCTACAGTGCTATTTAAGTTATTGTCAGACGTATCATCCATTTTCGGTAAGTTTGATTCAGACCTTATTGTTACATTATCTTTACTTTCCTCTGTTTTAGGCAACATTTTCTCGTCCTCCGTTTGCGTTTCTTCTTTTCCCGCGGTAATACCAAGCCTATCTTCATTTTCTTTATTGCTCTCCTTCTCATCACTAACTTCACTGTTTTCGTGACGCTCCACAGTTTCACTACCCGATTGCTTTTCTTCCTTAATTTCCTTTCCATGACTATCCATATTCTTTAACAACATCTCTTTTTTAGTTTCAGGTATCGGTTCACCTCTTGGCACAGAAATTAGCGACACTCTTTTCGGTGGTTTCGTCGGAGTAGGCTTGATACTCAGCTGTTTCTTCATCTCTTCCTGGCTGATCTTCTTCGTAAACTGAGTGATCAAAGGCGCTCTCTTCTCCTTGTCTTTATCTTCTTTGTCTATTTTCTCAGGAGTCTCAACGGGTTCGTTCTTTCTCTCAGGAACCGTATTGTACGACCAGCCACTCGAAAGATCTTCGTCTACATACTTCTTTCTAATATCTTCAGAAACGTACCAACATCTCTTGTGATATAGAGGTCCCTTCTCCGGGCATTTGCCCCATTTTGCGATAAGCCGAATCTTCTGGTTCAAACCATTCTTCGATATCCGATATTCGCTCGCTTTCTCCTGTTTACTCCAATACGCAAGGAATTCCTTTACGAGAAACTGGGAACTGTTCGTGCTACCATGAACTAACCGGATCAGGTCCGGCAAAGCGACTTCCGGAACTTGTTTCTTCTTCGAGCTCGACGGCGTTTGATGCGTGGGCGTGCTGCATTCATTTGTTGTTACCACATCGTTTTCTGAGATAGTGGGCAGTGTCACTGGTATCTGATGTACCCAGGCCTCGTGAGCCGACATGAAGTCCATCGTCTTTTGGGGCACTAAGAATATCAGAATAAAGATTGATTAGGAACTACAGAAAAAATTGTTATTAGAACTAATTTAAATTGTTGCTCACAGTTCGGAGGAAGTTTATTGTCGAGTCCTCTCCAAATACAGCCAATTATTTTTGGTTTCAATCTGCATGTTTTTGAATTTCTCTCTAGTTCAAATTGTTCTCCTAGTACTTTCAACTTAAACTTCTGTGTCTCGGGTGACTGTAAAAAGGAAAACAAATAACGTTAAAGAATAATTTAGCAATGATGAGAACAAGTCTAAATATACATATATTTCATTAGTGTTTATTATATAAAAGTTAATTACCATGTCCTCGTTATCTTCCTCGTCAGCTCGAAGTTCTTCATCCGACAAGTACCTAAATTATCAAACAAAGAACGAGTAATATAAGTGCTATTACTTAGTAAATGTATCCAACTTATTACTACATTTATCAAAAAATCATTAACTTACCCGTGTGGAACCATAAATTCGTTGTCCACATCGTACTCGTTCTCGTCTGGATTTTCTTCGTCTTTCTCATCGTCAGAGCCACGTAAAGATTCCCCTGGCTCTTCTTCCTCCCACTCTTCATCCGAATCCACTTCGTAGTTGAACCATTCCTAAAACAAAGAAAATTTCCTAATTTTAATCATACACCGAAGAGATTAGAATGTTATCACTAGACTTCAATCATAGAAAACTTTTCTGTGAAAGACCGCAGATAATCAATAAAAATGCACAAGACGAATAATTTATATCACATAAAAGGAAAACCTCTACATTATTTAAATATGCACACAACATATGATTTTGTATAAAAATCTGCAATTTCTTCATGATGGATCTATTGGAGAAGATTTTTGTTCTGACTTCCTAGCAAGCGTTCTGCTTGGTGCATTTTACTTGCGACTCACAAGAATATTATCATTCGATGTCACTATTTATTTTAGTTGCGATCACGGCCACTCGATTTCACCGGAGTCTGAAGCATGATTAGGCAGGACGTCGGTATCACTTCAACTTCCTTGACGAGCGATATCGTCGTCGACGCACATGATCTCCTTTTCTCTTCTCTTAATATTAGTCGCTCGGCGATACTCGGCAACGATGCGTATGCGTTACCCTTGTTTCTCAATATTTAGTACTTCCATCGAACGCGAAAATAAAGGAAAGTGAATTCTAACTTTGATTTTATGTTTGAGCGCTATTTCGAAGGACAGTACGTTCTCCGAAAGTGAAATAATTGTACTACTTCCGGCCTCGGTAACAAAAACAAGTGAAACAAGTGTCTAATTAAAAGTTATAATCGAAAGTAATTCGAGGTATAAGCAGATGGAAACAATATAATGTGCCACAATATTACTTGGATTTGACGTCCGTGCATTCGTGCAGCAGTTATCGTATAATAAAAACCCAGTAAACCGCATCCTCAAAGATTATTAAAACAAAAAACAACTTCACAAAGTCGTAACACATTATTATCGATGACAGACAACTAATTAGAATTGATTAATGTAACTTGGTAGCTTGTATTAGTAGCTATTTTTACCTGTTTATTTAAAAGAGTGTAAATTACGGAATATTAAATTACGATTAATTTTGAATTCGGAATCTTTATTCGGAGCAATCGATAATCATGTTGGCGTAAAACAAATATAAGATCTCGCGAAGTATGATTCTCATCGAGGTACGACAAAGTCCATCTAACGTCTTACGATCGTGCACCGCACCGAAAAGTCAATAAATCGTCAAGTTTTCTTGTTTTGCGGCGCGAGACGCGGTCCAAGCGCGTTCGATAAATCAACGTCGATTTGATACTCGCGCGGGCATCAATTACGGGACCTTCCCTTTGACATTAATTTATTAGCGGTGGGAAACATAATATCGCGAATGATCGTTGGCCCAGCCCGGCCGCAGCCCTCGTCGTTCAATTCGTAACGTGGAAAATCGACGGGAAAGGGGAAGAGAAGAAGAAGAAAGGGAGAAAGGGGTTAACCACCAGTTGAGCAGCTTTCGGCAGCGTGACAAACGTGAGTTCTCACCGCCTCTTTTAACCGATAATTCAACCCCTGTTGGCAGACAATTTACGGGTTTGATATATCTATGAAAAGATTGACTTAACTTGTTTCAATAAGATAGGCTCGCTAATTTTTCCCTAAATTGTTGGAAAAACGGCATCGTGCAACGCGTACACGACACCCTGAAAAATCGTCGGCGTTGACAGAACACTTGACGTTTTTTCTGATGGCACGCCACGAGCAATCCATTCCTGTTACCGACGACCGTGTTTGGTATCGTGAAGCACCATTTAAGAGGCGATAAAACGTATCTCGAAAAATTATGTTCGGCTACCTCTGCACTGTTCGTCTTCACGCATTTACGAGATTGTTCAACGCGCAGGCAGCGATTGGTGTCAGGAAACTTGAAACAGCCGCGTTCTTTCGGTGCATCATCGAATGCCTATCGCAAGCACGTGAAATTAATTGCCTCGTACAAGTAATTCATGCGTTCACAAATTGTCCGACACGTTTAACGTTATTTCTTATCGTTAATATTTACATAAAGTAGCAACTTCTTCGATGTATGAAATATTAAAAATGTAATAACAGAAATCTTTGATTTAACACTGTGTAATTGGATGAGAGCAAATGCTAGAAAGTAAAAGAGGAATCATAATAATCGATCTATATACTGTCGATTTAGAATTCATAAAAAACTAATCTAATCCATTCCCATCTGGAAAACGAAGTCGACGTCTGGAAAATGAAAGGTGCCTGGCAAAAGTGAAGTTAGATTTACAGCGTGTCATCGGGCCATCTGTAATGGGTTTTATGTCCCATTAAGATTATGATCCTCGTTACGAGCATGCTATCTATTGATTTAGTTACTGACTATTTAAAACTGAAATTGGTTCTTTCTATAAAGATTGAAAAATCGATCGTTCACCCGGTGGTTCGATAAAAACTCAACGGGCTACGTTCTGCGTGTGAAAATGCAGCAAAAAAGTATCGGGTATGCGAACGAAAACGGCAAAGATATTAGCTTGGCCCGCGATCTTTCAGCTGAACAAGTGCAAATTGAATAGCCGAGAGCTTTTTTAATCTTTTTATCGTTGCCCGATAACGCAAGCACGCCGTTGCAATTAATAAATCGTTCTCAGAGTGTAGATAGGCAGAGAAATCGAGGGAGAGGACGGATGATTTTTCGACGTTTCAATTAAACGGCCGGCAAACGTTTAATCAGCCGTAACGACGCTTCACAAATGCGTCATTAGATAAGCGTCGATGTGATATCAATGTTTCATGGAAAACGATGAAAAAAAGTATAGAGTTGACTCCTCTTTTTCTATGAACCAAGTTATATATATATTATTTGATGAATTACATATCCTAATTAATTTAGTCTATACTTGGAAATTTAATTAAAAAATTGATGATTTGAAAATGATCGTATAAATATTATAACGACTTGACGCTAATCTGCGTCTAGAATGCAACAAAAATCATTTGAATTCGACGTCTAATGTTTTATAGAAATTGCACATTAATTACAATTGAGCATACATATCATGTATTGTGAAATCCGATGGATTGCTACTTTAGAATTTACTGATCAACTTTTCTACATTGGTAAAATGAGACATCGTTCTGACGCATTTTCTGGAAATTCTAACAGAGAAGATTTCAAAATGCGTAACAAATGTTTGCGTAAAGACATAATCCAACCGATAATAGACATCGATGGATCGATGTCGATGAGTGGTGGTCTGTTTTCCATAAACGATATCGCCGAGCGCCGTGTCTTTCTATACTGCAATGAAATATTATCCAATTGATATTCGATTGATACTCAGCAATTTTTATAAATTCGTGAACAGGTGAAATTGTAAGAGGGGTTTGAAAACACAACGAGCGTTAAATAATACGAACAAAGGAATGAACCATAAATTAAATATCTGCATAGCAGATCTATTTGTAGAATTATGAAAAAAAAGCCAAGTAAAGAAACGAGGAACGAGGCAAACAAAGATTAATCAATAATGAGAAGGTGAAGCGCAAGGTCAAGACATTGCACTTCTCTTACAGTCAATTGCACGGTGTTCTTGACACTTGAATTATATGCAAAATACGAACACTGTATCTAAGGTCAGCTACACTCGACACGGATAAAACCTACTATGTAAGAGGGAAAAAAAAACGATGCACAACTTAATGGTACTGACTTTAAGACACATTATCGGTATCGGTAGCAGCTTCTTTCGTCGTTCTAGGTCAAAACCGTTGCAATTACACATAGATACATTTGTTCCCTTTCCAGTCCTTCTCTTCCCTAAGTTATTTTATCTTATAAGTAGATTGCGTCTTTTTATGCAAAATAATACTTTTGCAATGTTCATCTAAAGAGCCAAATATAGATGGTACTTTATTGTATCCCTCACTCCTGATATGCACTCTATCTAAAGAATTCACTCGCTCTAAAACATTAATATTCTACATATTTTTATGTATGTAATCTATATTTTCTGTGAAAACATTTTTCTCCAGTTTGGAAAATGACATGTAGATATCAATATTCCGCATTTATCAAGGGACACTGTAAATACATAAAAACTGAAGTTCACTATAATCTTAATTCACTAAAAAAAAAACTGTAATAGCATATAAAGTAACATCTTTTAACACTGTCGATAGTCACAGCTGTTACGAAACTGAAAAATACACATTGTTCGAGAATCATTAGCAAAAAAAGATATGATCCACGTGGCTAAGTTTTTAGACAGTCAGCATTCATTACGAAAAAAAGGGCTAAGTTGCGGGAGCAAAGTACTGGCCAAGGGGCCACGTGGTCAAACAGAAGTTCGGTAAATACGGGGGCCGAGTTTCTCCCTCGGAAGACGTCGCAGAAACGTCGGCTCGTG
>SHCU01000374.1:29431-46409 GCA_004307685.1 Ceratina australensis
TAAGACACATTATCGGTATCGGTAGCAGCTTCTTTCGTCGTTCTAGGTCAAAACCGTTGCAATTACACATAGATACATTTGTTCCCTTTCCAGTCCTTCTCTTCCCTAAGTTATTTTATCTTATAAGTAGATTGCGTCTTTTTATGCAAAATAATACTTTTGCAATGTTCATCTAAAGAGCCAAATATAGATGGTACTTTATTGTATCCCTCACTCCTGATATGCACTCTATCTAAAGAATTCACTCGCTCTAAAACATTAATATTCTACATATTTTTATGTATGTAATCTATATTTTCTGTGAAAACATTTTTCTCCAGTTTGGAAAATGACATGTAGATATCAATATTCCGCATTTATCAAGGGACACTGTAAATACATAAAAACTGAAGTTCACTATAATCTTAATTCACTAAAAAAAAAACTGTAATAGCATATAAAGTAACATCTTTTAACACTGTCGATAGTCACAGCTGTTACGAAACTGAAAAATACACATTGTTCGAGAATCATTAGCAAAAAAAGATATGATCCACGTGGCTAAGTTTTTAGACAGTCAGCATTCATTACGAAAAAAAGGGCTAAGTTGCGGGAGCAAAGTACTGGCCAAGGGGCCACGTGGTCAAACAGAAGTTCGGTAAATACGGGGGCCGAGTTTCTCCCTCGGAAGACGTCGCAGAAACGTCGGCTCGTGGCCGATTATCGAGGTAAGCTATTAGCCAGGAAGCTGTTTGGCGCGTCTGCCGACGACGCGATGTTCTGGGATCGGCGCGCAGCGATCCCTGGGGAGAATCACGGCGACAGGACCGGGTGGCACAGCCTCGATTATCTCGAACCGCGTGTGACAAGTAACACCACGAGACCACGCCGTGGTCTCCTCTCGAATCGGGATCAGCTGCGGCCAGTATCCACGCGTCCCTCGAACCGTTCGAGAGGGTAAGTTCCGCGCGAACAGGAGACGTTCTGATTCAACCCTTCTCCGGACCGTCGTATTGGGAAGAAACAAAATATTCAGTTCAATTTCAAAGGAGAACAGTAATCAAAATAAATTTTGATATTTAACGAACATACCGGTTTAACTAACATTTGTCACAAATAGTAGAATGTAAGTTGTAATAAAGGAAATAGAAGAGAGGAAAGTGCGTGTCAATTCCTCTCCGATAGTCGGGTGGTATCCAACCTTGGACGTTTCGTAACAGTGCCAATAGGAAATGATAGTGTGACGGACATAGAAACAGTGACTAATTTATTTATTAAGCGCAATTATAAACGGAAAGTATCGCGGGATACGTATTTGTTTGAAAATTCAGTTTCAACAATTGGAAAAAACAAAATGATAGAGGATGCAGCGATGTTTGACGTGAGTAGGAAGTCGCAACAACACTTGTTAAGACATAATCATTTTATGAATGAGCTGGGATGTATTGATCAAATTTGATTGTCGCCCAATGAGCCCAGTGATTGTACTAAAAACATATGATTTAACAGGTACTTACTAAAATACAGAACTTCTTGTTGACACTGTTTTTACGAGATTAATGAATATAACTTGTTCAACGATAAAAAGAATCTTGTCCTTCATAAGAATGAACAATTGTCTGTAGCCACAATTTTATTTCAATATTTTTCTTCTTTTTAATATAGATGACGGACGAGCTCTTATTTTCTGCGCTTGGTTTGACAATGGATACTGGTGTCGAAAGGCAGCAAGTGTTCACCACCAACGCAACCACTTCAGCGTACGACTACGAGGCGTCCTCTTCTTGCGGAACGACGCCGCGTAGCGACGACTCGGAGATTATCGATGCCCATTCAAGTAATCTCAACAACATCGAATGTTACACGGATCTGACTTGCTCGAGGAAGACTTGGAACGAATATAATACGCCGACACCATTGCCAGGTAGAGTGGCACTCATAGTAGAATGTTTTTACCAATAAAAAAATATTACTAACAAGAAACAAAGCACATTATTCAATTACCTCGTGTTTTTGCAATCAGGCTTACGGATTAAATTCTGTATGTTATTTTCACACTATAGTTTCGTAACCACAAAGTCTTTTTCGATAAGAAGTATGATTAACGAATTAATCGGCGTGTGAATGTTGAAATATGATTGGGATGAAAAAAGTAAAAAGACATGTTTTCAATCAGGATGTATGGGCGAACTTAGCGAGCTGAGCGAGCTTAGCGAGTTAAGCGAACTAGACTCGGAACTCGAATGGTGTCTAGACAAAGGCTGGAACTCTGGACTTCCAGAGAGGACACCGTTGTGTACCGCCGGCTGCGAGGGCTTCCTGCATTTACCCTTACCAAATCCACAGCAAATGCTGCCACGAGAAGAACCATTGTGGGTGCTCGGGATAGATTTGAGGGCACTCGATGATACTTTGGAATCGAATGGAATAGGTAAGTTTCAAACACTGTCAAATTGATATAGTAGAGGGAGTTTAGATCGAAATTATATCGATAAATGAAAACAAGATGGTAAATAACTATCTATTTTTTTAACGGTACGAATTGGTTGTTTGCTTTAAGATTATAACAACAACCAGATGGAAGAGAATATTTCTTCAGCAGCTGCCGCTGCCTTAGCGACTCATGATTATACTAATCGCAGCTTGGCAAACGCGGCAGAAGATCGGTGCTTCCCTTGCACCTATCAAGGATGCTTGAAGGTATCCTTTAATGCCATTCGTCCACTATCGTTCACTGTATCTTACTTATTGACCATTTAACTTTGCTAAGAAAGATATATGCGAACCAGATCTAGTTCTTGGTTTTTTCAGGTGTATGCAAAGGCATCCCACTTGAAGGCTCATTTACGCCGACACACTGGCGAGAAACCGTTCGCCTGTACATGGTCCGGCTGTGGATGGCGTTTCAGCCGATCCGACGAGTTAGCCAGGCATCGACGATCGCATTCAGGAGTAAAACCATATCCCTGTGAGATGTGTTCGAAGAGATTCGCCCGTAGCGATCATTTGGCGAAACATCGCAAAGTACACAGAAAAAACGCGTATCCTTTGTTCCATGGAGGCAGAGGACTACGCGGGGGGAAAATTAATATTCTACCAGCGGAGGTTTAGCTAATTTTCATTACGTGAAATAAAAAATAATATACATTCGATTATGAAGTCGATGCACGAGAATTACGATGTCGATAAAAGAGATTAAGTAAGATTACTATTGTAGTCTTTTTTTTAAATGGTTCGACCAGTTGAATCAAATTAAGCAAAATTTTTAACGTGATAATAAAAATTGTTAAAAACAGAACTATGTCTTTGTTAATTATTTGTCAATATGTTACCCTTTAGACTGTCACATTAGGTATGCAGTTTTATACGGTATATCCTTATTAATTACACATGAGTGTGTAAAAAGTGTATATGATACTATTTATTAATCTTAGACTCACCGTATCTTTTGAGAAAGGCTTTCGAGGATTGACGGACCGGCTGCATTTTCTCCATGTGCCCCAATAAGGTGGTCGCTGATTTTCGCAAAATTGCAACAATTTAGCCCGCTGTCTTTCTACGACGATGTTTTGATTTACGATATTGGCACTACCATCATTCTCTTCCTCTGCAAATAAATATATACGTTGTTTCTAATAGAATCGATAACTATTGAATGTATAAAATTTGATAATTACCTAATAAAATAACGTCGTCTTTCGCTTCGAATGGCCAAGTTTTCGGTGAGGTGCGGGGAACAAATTTCTTACTTTTTAATTCGGAAAGATACAAATTCGATGTTCGAGTATTTTTTTCATTACACTTTTCTTCTAAAGATAACTTCTCTTGCTCACTTAAGGTTCTTCTACACACTGGGGCTAACTTCATATCCGCCTTCACTTCGAAAGGCATAAAAGTTTTCAATTCAGCTGTGTTCTCCTCCTCAGATTTCTCCGACTTCTCTTGTTTCTTGGGGACGAAGAAACTCGTGAAGTTCGATGCTGCCTTTTGTTTCTTACGTTCCACTTCCAGTTTTTCCTCTTCCTTTTTTCTCTTTTCCTCTTCTTTAGCTTCTTCTCGTTTACGTCGTTCCTCCTCCTTTGCTTGTTTCTCTTTTTGCTTTTGCCTGCAAATCAATTAACATTACAAGATATTGAATAACAAATATAAGAATATATTTACAGTTTGAGACATACTCAATTTCCATTTGTCTCTTTTGCTCTTTCATTTTCTTCTCCATCATTTTCTCTTCTTTCATTCTTTGTCGATTTTGTCGTTCCTCCTCCAATCGTTTTTCTTTTTCCTATAAAATACATCGGACATAGCATTAAGAAAGAAAAACAATATTGCATTATCGTAAAACCCACCATTTTTTGTTTTTGCCGTTCCTCCTTCTTCTTAGCGCTTAGCAGTAACTTTTCTTTTTGTTTCGGAGTTAGTTTCCTCTGTTGTTTCTTATCAGTTTTAGGAGTTACAACAATCTGTGGACTTCCAATTATAGTTGTTTCTATACTTGCAGCTGATGTCTTTTGCACATTCTTGTCCTCATCGTCGGATGATAAAATAACCATATCCGAATCAGATTGGCACAAAGAATCGTTCTGAAGTAAAGACGTATCTTTTTCCTCATTGTTCAAATTTTCAGATTGAAGCTCAACTGTTTCATCCTTGCTTTCTTCTAACAAAGTTTTTTTCTCCTTCATATTTCTCTCTGAATTATCAGACTTTTGTAAAAACTTTGCTAAAGGAGTTAGCTTCACTGCCAGTTCCTTATCAAGCTTAGGTCTAGTTGAATCCCGTTCTGGAGTTACATTTACATTTTCTGTTTCTACTTTATTAGATACTGCATTCTCTTTTACAGTTTCAGTTTCAGTCACTATTTCCATACAATCATCCCTTTCTTTGTCTTCATTGGAATTATCAGATTCATTGTTTATATCTTTGCTGGAGTTCTTTTTTAAAATTTTCACTGGCTTTCGGCTTTTATTGTCTACAGACGGTGATGTCAACTTTCTTTTCTTATTTTGCGCTTTTGGGGATGCGACTGGACTATGTACTTGGAATGGCAATTGTGCTAAAAAAAATATCTTAATGAGTCAAGTGATTATTGAAAGAAAAGAGACAGGAAATATGATTAAATAGATTCACATATAACATTTTCAATAGATCTACTACTGTACGACAATATCGGAGAATTTTCAAGATAGATACCTTGCTTCAATTTCTTTTTTTTTACTGGAATCACATCGATGATAGAACATTCACTTTGCTCCTTAATGTCCATGATTTTCATCTCAATTTTAATCCTTGAGAAGTAATAAAAATTCAATGGTACCATTAATAGAACACTCGAACTTTATATTACTTGTTTGATTTGACTTACCGAAATATATTATAATTCAAAACTCTTTCTACATTACATTCACTGAAACCACGAATCTGTCAATGATTACCATAACCCAGTCAAGTGTCCATCGAATTTTTGTAACGCGAAGAATTAGAAACAAGTAGGTATCGAATATATATATACAAACAACAAAATTCAAATGTTACATACAAGTGAGAAAATTGTAGAATTTAACAAATTACTTCCAGAAAGAAAATAATTCACAAGTTTATTACACTGCTGAATTACCAATTATAACAAAACACGCGGGAAAATAAGGCATGGTAGGAATGGAGATATGAACTTGGCATTTACTAGATGCACAACTCCAATGCGCTCACAAACAGTACTGACAGAGAGAAAAAGAGAGCCGCTTGGCGCCACTTGTACTCGTGTGGCAAGTTGCCGCTCTGTATTCTCCTCCCTGGTCGTCTTGTGGCGGCAATTGTTAAAATCGACACTCTCTTGTTTTCGGAGTGGCGTCGCTTACAGTTTGGACTAGAGCCTCGTAGAAACGTTTTTCTATCGTGAGTTCATTTAATCGCAATAATATTCCCGTGGAATTTACTCCGGCTACACATGAATTGGGAATATTCGTCGTCAGCCGGCTGTGCGCCGCTCGCATCTTAGCGCTACAGGAGCAAGAGCGACGGAGAACCCTCTCTCTCTACTGCTCGAAATCTACCGATCACGGAGCGCCAAAAGTGAAGGGGCAGTTTCCCGATGGCTCCTGTCCTCAATCTGTCATCTCTGGAACTGTGAGGAAAAATTCCTCGGATCTCTCATCGAGCCATTAGTTCACTATTCCGCAACTCCTCAAATCTCTCATCACTGGGGAAAGGTAAAGGGACAAGGGGAACCTCGACCGACGATCATCGAGCCGAAAATGACTCGAGGAGCGATTGGGCGATATGTTTGTAAACAATCTCGAAAATTGTTTGTTTACAGTTACTTTAAACGCTACCGTTTCCAATTTTCTTATCTCTTGTTCTGATATCGATATTTTTGAGGTGATTACAATGTGGGTGACCGCTGACCTGATCTGATCATCTTCAGGATTGAGCATTTGGTCATCTTAATTAAGTCGTCTCAATTAATGACAAATTCAATTTATTTCTATTTGCTATTTTATTTATTATTTGTATATGCTCTAAGACATTGAACGAGGAGGGTAAATTAAAATTTTGACTAGGAATTGGCGAATTTTTTTTATAACTAAATGATAAAAAAAATTTCCTTACATACTACTGGGACTATTCTACACATTAAACACTTACGTTCAATACATAACATTTAATTAATTAAATATCTAATAACATTACATCTCAATTGATCAATTGATCTAACTGATTTTGAAAAACTTCTATTGCAGGGATACAATACTGATTTCTAATATAATTTATACTCTCAAATAATCCATTTATGATTTCATGTTTAACAAATTCGTTAAAAATCATCAGCTCAGATGGAAACAAAGAAAAGAGGACTGCAAAGAGCAGAATAAAACCAGGTAGAATTAGGCGAAATGCTTTGTGCCAATCTTTCTGTTCCCATTTCTCAATTTTCACATTCTTTGATTTGATTTCCTCTGTTGAGTTCGTTGTTATCTCGTTATCGTTGTCGCATCGCGATGATTTCATGTCGGATGGACGTAATTCACTGTCTGAGCAAGAACGAGCGTGGTTTAACGAGCCACGGACAACATCTCTTTGGCTACCTGAAATACAAATACCATATTTATTGTTAATAATGAGTTAATTGTAGAACACAGCAATATATGATTTATTTGAAAACTGTATGAATAAGAAAACGAAATAAAGAAATTATAATAAAGAATAATAAAATTCACCTGTCCATTCCCAGTGCTGTCTACCATACCCTTCACCTCGGCTCTTAGCGATTGCACAGTTATTGGATTCCCAGTCAATTTTATCTTTTACCTGGCTCGTCTTCATGGAATTCTATGTTGTTTCAAAATCAAACATTTAACGATATAATTTTTATTTTGTATAAATATATAATAATTAGATCAATTTAGAAAAATTCTCAAATATACTATTAATCCAATAGTATATTTAAAAATTTTTTTAAATCCTATACATTGAAACCGGAGAAAAAAGATGGTGAAGACATTCGATCAGCTGAACATCCTTTTCCTCGTACCTTTGGTTTGAATGCTGGTGATCCATCAATGACAGTGGTGACACTCGTATGCTCCCCAGGTGTCAACAGTACATACATCCCTCCTGAGTTCCCAGCAGGCGGTGAGCGACTGTTCCTGGAGCTTTTCACTATCAACGCGGTCGAACGTACCACCGTTGCACCGTGGCCACTCGGGCTCATATCCTCCTCTAACGCGTTCATCCTCTGCCGCACCACGCGGGCCACATCCCTCCCCGCTAGATCCTCCGTGCTGATTACTATTCTTCGGCTCTGTAATGTTGCCTGCCCACGGTTTGCTCCTGGCCATCTCATTTTAACTTTGGCCTCGACTCGATTCCCTGGAAATATGTATATTCGAGCAACTCTTTGGGTTGAAAGAACATGAGAAAAGTGAGACCATTTATGTTTTCATTGATCTGTTCATTCAGCGGTGGCAACACGTTCTCCGTGCGACGATGACTGGCGGATTTTTCAGCCTCCTGCGTCTCGAACTTGTCCAAACTCGCATTGTCTGGAAACAATTGTAAATATGTATTTAAATATAAGAGTTATGAACAAAATTATATAAGCTACAGCTTTTTGCTATCATTAATAATGAATGAATCATTTGCATCTATTGCGTAGAATTAAATATATTACTGGCGTCAATGAGTTCCTGGCTTGGTTTTCGTTGGCTGCTCCTCCTTCGTAGCCTATCGAACGATTGCAAAGACTCTTTGCGAGATTGATCAATGTTGGTAAAAGTCTTGATTGTGTCTTCCACTGTCGAATCTTCCTCTGGTTTCGCTTTACTTGATTTGAACTTGGCACCCCACGAGAATACTGAGCCCACGTCCCTCTGCGATCTGATCAACATTCCACAGGGCCAATGATTAACAAGTTGAGTGTCACGCGAATTTGTAAGGATATCATACCATGCGACTGAACGGAAAGTTTGACTGACACGACACTTAACGTATTAAATATCACCGATTTGTTAACAGATAGAATTTGTACCTACGTGAAAAAGAATATTTGATCCAGCGCGCATCTCCATGCATGCCTGCAGTTTGTCCCGGTTGGACATCCAAGCCCGACGGTGTGCCGCCTCTGGATTCATCGTCGAATCAACAAAACGTAAATTAATCGTCTCTGTATTATGTTAGGGTGCCGGGTTTCTCGTATATAGGAAAACGCGTATAAAAATTTCTAAATAAATACCGATTTCAGCGATTTCAAGCAGCTACGGCGTTTCATCGAGCCGGCGGAGGTTTTATCAGCGATCACAGCCACTAGCTCTTAATTATAACACACCGGTTTAATAAGGACGAGAGAGGAATGTTTGATAATTAAACAGTTACGAGGTGAGTTTCGAAGAAGAGCTAATTTTTTAAACGAGATTAAAGCGTAACAGTATCGATCCCGCGATTTTATAGACGCTGTATGTCAGAACGAAAATGACAGGTAGGCACGTGGATGCGCAGTTGGTCTGCTCATCATGGGCATTGATCGAGGATAGAGATAAGGAAGACTTGGAAATTCAAGTGATCGCCAGCGCCACCATAATGGAGGGTAACTTACTAAAATATCTCTAGATGTTTTTTTTTTAAATCGTTGTGTATCAGCCCTGATATAACTTTGGTTACACTGTCATGCGGTAGCGTAAGTGTGTATATATGATGTACGCATGTAGTGTATGTATGTGCACTATATATATACACGAAATGGTGCTCCGACATATAGTAGGTTCGTGCTAAGTCCCCCTGGTTTGGTCAATAAGAAGCTTGTAGCGAAACTTGAGAAAACATAGCATAATGTGCATGTGACGCGAATAGAAATATCGTGTATCGGTTCGGTACGCGGCGCGAGTTCGAGAATTCGATCGCTGAGACGAGGGTGTACAGTTCCCGTGGCGATGAGATCGTGCAGCGAGCAAACGTGAACGGGTAGAGGCAGCAGCGTTGAACCGGATCGCGAACAAGAAACGACAAGTTGCTGCGGGGTGCTCTTTCTATAGCACGGAGGAAAAGGTCAACCCTTGTCTGGATTCTATGCGATGTACCGGTGCCCCACCCCCGCTCGCTGTTTGTCCTCTAAATCTAACCCCTTTACGACGTATCCGAGGGTAGCATGCCGCATACTATGCAAAAACGTTGTCAACGCCGCTTAGCAGGTAAGATATTACCATTATCGTCGATATCGTCGACCACCTCTTTTTTCGTGGATCTATTTACGATCGAGCGATAATGCCACCAATTCTGAAGTAGTTTAATCTTATCGCGTTACCGCGTCTCGTATCTTGACGTTTAAACGTGAATAGCTTGTTTCCTTCGGAGATATAACAGAAGTGAGGCAGAAACACGACGGACCAGTAATTGTAACTATTTTTCATGAAAAACGTGGTTGAGTGTAGTGCATGCCACAATTTGCTGTCTCATCACTAACACATTGTTGTAACAATGCTCTTGATGCAAAGTCTAATTATAGTAATTGTTAATTCTCAGATCCTAAGTGTTAGATATATTTTGCTTATACTCCTTACATTTAAGAGACTTTGATCTAACTGGATACTCTTGATGTTTGCGTTAGCATAATAGTTCCATTGCTACTGTGTAAATATGTATTTTTATAAAGGCTTCAAAGCTGGGTAAGTCCAGTATTATTAAATGTTTCTTGTATGACATGCCTCAACAGTCAGTAAATTGATATTATTATTTATAAATTTTTTTAAATCCTATACATTGAAACCGGAGAAAAAAGATGGTGAAGACATTCGATCAGCTAAACATCCTTTTCCTCGTACCTTTGGTTTGAATGCTGGTGATCCATCAATGACAGTGGTGACACTCGTATGCTCCCCAGGTGTCAACAGTACATACATCCCTCCTGAGTTCCCAGCAGGCGGTGAGCGACTGTTCCTGGAGCTTTTCACTATCAACGCGGTCGAACGTACCACCGTTGCACCGTGGCCACTCGGGCTCATATCCTCCTCTAACGCGTTCATCCTCTGCCGCACCACGCGNAAATTTTTTTAAATCCTATACATTGAAACCAGAGAAAAAAGATGGTGAAGACATTCGATCAGCTGAACATCCTTTTCCTCGTACCTTTGGTTTGAATGCTGGTGATCCATCAATGACAGTGGTGACACTCGTATGCTCCCCAGGTGTCAACAGTACATACATCCCTCCTGAGTTCCCAGCAGGCGGTGAGCGACTGTTCCTGGAGCTTTTCACTATCAACGCGGTCGAACGTACCACCGTTGCACCGTGGCCACTCGGGCTCATATCCTCCTCTAACGCGTTCATCCTCTGCCGCACCACGCGGGCCACATCCCTCCCCGCTAGATCCTCCGTGCTGATTACTATTCTTCGGCTCTGTAATGTTGCCTGCCCACGGTTTGCTCCTGGCCATCTCATTTTAACTTTGGCCTCGACTCGATTCCCTGGAAATATGTATATTCGAGCAACTCTTTGGGTTGAAAGAACATGAGAAAAGTGAGACCATTTATGTTTTCATTGATCTGTTCATTCAGCGGTGGCAACACGTTCTCCGTGCGACGATGACTGGCGGATTTTTCAGCCTCCTGCGTCTCGAACTTGTCCAAACTCGCATTGTCTGGAAACAATTGTAAATATGTATTTAAATATAAGAGTTATGAACAAAATTATATAAGCTACAGCTTTTTGCTATCATTAATAATGAATGAATCATTTGCATCTATTGCGTAGAATTAAATATATTACTGGCGTCAATGAGTTCCTGGCTTGGTTTTCGTTGGCTGCTCCTCCTTCGTAGCCTATCGAACGATTGCAAAGACTCTTTGCGAGATTGATCAATGTTGGTAAAAGTCTTGATTGTGTCTTCCACTGTCGAATCTTCCTCTGGTTTCGCTTTACTTGATTTGAACTTGGCACCCCACGAGAATACTGAGCCCACGTCCCTCTGCGATCTGATCAACATTCCACAGGGCCAATGATTAACAAGTTGAGTGTCACGCGAATTTGTAAGGATATCATACCATGCGACTGAACGGAAAGTTTGACTGACACGACACTTAACGTATTAAATATCACCGATTTGTTAACAGATAGAATTTGTACCTACGTGAAAAAGAATATTTGATCCAGCGCGCATCTCCATGCATGCCTGCAGTTTGTCCCGGTTGGACATCCAAGCCCGACGGTGTGCCGCCTCTGGATTCATCGTCGAATCAACAAAACGTAAATTAATCGTCTCTGTATTACGTTAGGGTGCCGGGTTTCTCGTATATAGGAAAACGCGTATAAAAATTTCTAAATAAATACCGATTTCAGCGATTTCAAGCAGCTACGGCGTTTCATCGAGCCGGCGGAGGTTTTATCAGCGATCACAGCCACTAGCTCTTAATTATAACACACCGGTTTAATAAGGACGAGAGAGGAATGTTTGATAATTAAACAGTTACGAGGTGAGTTTCGAAGAAGAGCTAATTTTTTAAACGAGATTAAAGCGTAACAGTATCGATCCCGCGATTTTATAGACGCTGTATGTCAGAACGAAAATGACAGGTAGGCACGTGGATGCGCAGTTGGTCTGCTCATCATGGGCATTGATCGAGGATAGAGATAAGGAAGACTTGGAAATTCAAGTGATCGCCAGCGCCACCATAATGGAGGGTAACTTACTAAAATATCTCTAGATGTTTTTTTTTTAAATCGTTGTGTATCAGCCCTGATATAACTTTGGTTACACTGTCATGCGGTAGCGTAAGTGTGTATATATGATGTACGCATGTAGTGTATGTATGTACACTATATATATACACGAAATGGTGCTCCGACATATAGTAGGTTCGTGCTAAGTCCCCCTGGTTTGGTCAATAAGAAGCTTGTAGCGAAACTTGAGAAAACATAGCATAATGTGCATGTGACGCGAATAGAAATATCGTGTATCGGTTCGGTACGCGGCGCGAGTTCGAGAATTCGATCGCTGAGACGAGGGTGTACAGTTCCCGTGGCGATGAGATCGTGCAGCGAGCAAACGTGAACGGGTAGAGGCAGCAGCGTTGAACCGGATCGCGAACAAGAAACGACAAGTTGCTGCGGGGTGCTCTTTCTATAGCACGGAGGAAAAGGTCAACCCTTGTCTGGATTCTATGCGATGTACCGGTGCCCCACCCCCGCTCGCTGTTTGTCCTCTAAATCTAACCCCTTTACGACGTATCCGAGGGTAGCATGCCGCATACTATGCAAAAACGTTGTCAACGCCGCTTAGCAGGTAAGATATTACCATTATCGTCGATATCGTCGACCACCTCTTTTTTCGTGGATCTATTTACGATCGAGCGATAATGCCACCAATTCTGAAGTAGTTTAATCTTATCGCGTTACCGCGTCTCGTATCTTGACGTTTAAACGTGAATAGCTTGTTTCCTTCGGAGATATAACAGAAGTGAGGCAGAAACTCGACGGACCAGTAATTGTAACTATTTTTCATGAAAAACGTGGTTGAGTGTAGTGCATGCCACAATTTGCTGTCTCATCACTAACACATTGTTGTAACAATGCTCTTGATGCAAAGTCTAATTATAGTAATTGTTAATTCTCAGATCCTAAGTGTTAGATATATTTTGCTTATACTCCTTACATTTAAGAGACTTTGATCTAACTGGATACTCTTGATGTTTGCGTTAGCATAATAGTTCCATTGCTACTGTGTAAATATGTATTTTTATAAAGGCTTCAAAGCTGGGTAAGTCCAGTATTATTAAATGTTTCTTGTATGACATGCCTCAACAGTCAGTAAATTGATATTATTATTTTAATTTTAAGATACATCATAGTTATTTTCAGTTTTGTTATTATAAACATATTATATTGTTTAATTAAGTACTCTTTTGAACGAGCGAATTTAATTGATGCATAGATTCAAATTCCATAATTATTAATTAATGCAAAAGAGAAGAAACCAGTTTTTACCTACAATAACAGATCTGTGTATCGGAGAATTTTATCGTGCAATCCTTGAGTGGAATACGAAATTGATCGTCAATATGCTCGTTGTATTTCACCGTACGCGTCGTATTTAACGCGGGTGTACTCGCGGAATACAAACGGCCGATTGATTATCGTCGCTCGAACCGAACGATATTAATTGCTGGGCGACAAACGTCGTCGTGGAATAATATCGAATAATAGCTTTTACGTTTACGGTCGTTGAAACTTAAGAGGCCGTGTTGGAATCGTTAAGTAGTTCGTTTCAGTATCAGTGATCCGATATAAAATCTCTCTATAAAGCGTTAAACCAGCGCGTTCCGATTTAATGTAAAAAGACTTGACAATATTTCATAAGCAATTAGTTTTAAATAAGAACGACTCGATAGAAATGATAATAATAATGATATGTATGTGTACAATTAATAAAAATGATTGTTATTTCAGACATACAGCGTAAAGTATAAAGTGATCTTGGAGATTTACTTTTTGATACTTTGCTGTATCTATGACTTGATCTTCCAAACGGTATTAGCAAATTCAGGATGTACGCGTTAAAAATGCAAACTGCCTGCCAGAGTGAGGCCAGCGGGGAACCTGTCGTAGTCAACACGAGTAGTCATCATCAGGAACCTGCTAGACCTCCCGTGCAGGATTGTAGCACGTTTGACATTGTCAGAGCTACTCAGGTATGCAACGCGTACAGTTATTGTAATTTAATTTGTCCAATCTCTAAAATATTAATTTTACTTATTGAAAACGCGTATTCTATGTAGTATGGAGCTCTGGATCGTGTAACTGAATTAGTAGAAGCTGGTGCAGATGTAAATCAACCAGACTCAGAAACTGTAACTCTGTTACATTGGGCAGCAATAAATAATAGGAAGGATATTGTGAAATATCTGATCGCAAATGGAGCTGTCGTCGATGCAATCGGTGGCGATCTTGCCTCTACGCCGTTGCACTGGGCTACGAGGTGGATTTCAATTTTCTTTACACTGGAACATCAAATTGGCAGATGAAATAATAATTCTTGTTTACAGGCAGGGGCATTTATCTACAGTTGTGATATTAATGAGAGCGGGAGCAGATCCGACTCTGCGTGATTCCGAAGGATTCTCGTGCATTCATTTAGCGGCGCAATTCGGTCACACCGCTATTGTCGCTTATCTAGTCGCCAAAGGAGTAAATCCAAACATGCCTGACAGAAGCGCTATGACACCCCTTATGTGGAGTGCCTACAAAGTTAATAGGTAAATGTTCTGAAAGAACAAATAATTTAATTGTACAAGTACTTATTTCAAGTCGTATTATCCCGATTACTTTAAAGTTTTATTTTTTACAGTTTAGATCCAACACGCTTGTTACTGACTTTAGGAGCATCTCATTCGCTCGCAGACAATTCACACGGTAACACTGCTTTACACTGGGCAATTATAGCTGAAAATAGCACAGCAATATCGACGCTAGTACACCATGGTGCATCTCTGGATGTGCCAAATTTTGGAGACGAGACGCCAATGACATTATTAGGTCGTCACATCGGCGCGGCCTGGTTGGGGCATCAGATCAGTCAAGAAATTCGGGAAAGACAAGGCAGGACAAGAACATGGTGTAGAGATAAGGTACTGCTTTCTTGCTATTGATAAATGGATTAGATTAACGAGGAGTTTCGAGTTCCTCTTATATTTTCTATACTCACCTTTCAGAGAATCCGCTGGTACTGCATGGCTAGTACGCCGTTTATAGTTTTCTATGTGGTCGGAATGATCCTTCAGAGTGGACTGGATTATCTAGTAAAAATAGGCGCCTTCGTCACTCTTTATATAGCACTGTATTTAGCGAATCATTTTCTGTTCGATGAACGATTGTTCCATATCGTACCAATGTCGATTTACTTGGCTACGAAGGTAATTATTTAAAATCTTAGAATCAAATATTAGTGTGAATCGTGTCTTGAAGTATATCAGAAACTGATAATGTGTTTTATCGCGGCATATAATATAGTCACATTCATATCTTGTAATACAGTATATGTAATATCTCGAATTACCTATTACAGATGTGGATATACGTGACATGGATATTTTGGCTAGGCATACACGCTGCGTGGTATCTATGGTTACTGATAGTGGGCGGATCAGTACCTCTCTGGATATGTTTCTTGCAATCCTGGCGAGGAGATCCCGGGGTGATCACGGCTACACACGAGGACAAGTTAAATGTAAACATCTTTATACCGCAGCCACATTTTTCGGAGGTGTAGTGTATTCTTTAGTGCGATTATTTCCAGACGATCATAGAGTTAGCAGAGTCCGGAGGTTTCGAGCCGCAATCATTTTGCAGCACCTGCTTGGTCAGAAGACCTATGAGATCGAAACATTGTTCGACGTGTGATCGATGCGTAGCGCGATTCGATCATCACTGTCCTTGGGTCAATAATTGCATCGGTGAGTCAGCTAGACCATTGTTTCAATTTACTGCGATTATTTGACCAACATTTTACAATATTTTCTTTTTTAAAATTAGGTGCGCATAATCACAAGTATTTCCTGGGATTTTTAGCGTCGCTATTAGGGCTTTGTATCGTTATTTTATCCGCTAGTGTACAGTATTGGCAGTTCGAGTGTTGGACGAATTTGACGAATGGCCACACCGCTGATAATTATTTAATTGCGGCGGCTACGTGCGACGCTTGGGTGATGTGGATCATGGCGAACACGTCTCTGCATTTTTTTTGGGTCGGAACTCTGCTGGCGTGTCAATGTTATCAGGTCCGTTTGATTTACTTATTTCCGATACTTAAAACTTTTGATTTAAATGACTACAACTTTTATGATAACTGTAATCAGATAATGGTCCTCGGGATGACGACGAACGAACGCATGAACGCCGGCCGATACGCGCACTTTAAGCAAGGAAATCCTTTCCATCGTGGCGCTCTTCAAAACGCGGCCGACTTCTGCAACCTAAGCTTCTGCGGTGTAAAGGCGAAACCAAGCTCGGATTGGTTGCACAGCTTTGATCACAAACAGAGCATCGAGAAGCTGCCTTTGCTCGCCACCAAGGACAACTTCCAATACATTTAGAGTACATCTTATATTCCGGTGGACGCTTATACGAGGGAAGATAACATTAGCCATCAGAAGCTAACGCATGGTCATATCATTTAACGCCCGAAGCACACACACATTTCCGGGCAACCAAAGAGTTACTACAAAATCGGGTGTGACGACGTTCAGACAGAGGTAGTGATTTTTGCATATACACAGATTTCAATTTGCGTACTACTAAGTAATTTCCTACAGTCAGTGACATGCAAATTTGTAACATTCGTCTACTGTAAAAGACTGTTCTACCACCATAAGTATGCATATCCCAAGTTTGTGTATTCCACTTTTCGAGGTAAGACGGAAAACAGGTTGCACAAGTACTTTGACTCTATTTTTACAGAACCGCAATAGACGGGATTCTCTTCGTTTTCTCTTTACACGTAGAATCACTTGATGTAAACGAT
>SHCU01000374.1:46430-58256 GCA_004307685.1 Ceratina australensis
GGTTGCACAAGTACTTTGACTCTATTTTTACAGAACCGCAACAGACGGGATTCTCTTCGTTTTCTCTTTACACGTAGAATCACTTGATGTAAACGATTTCAGAAGTCTCCAGAAGTGTCCAGTTAAACGATTCACAAATATCATATTGTAAATATCTATACTTTTCAAGCTATTATAGTGCAACCATTGAACATACGGCTGCAATTTTTTTTTTAACTTTACGATCTGTACTTCAATCGATTCTATTGAACACCGCCTTCGTCAAATCAAAAAGCCATGACAGTATTTTTATTTGGTAGTGTTATTTGTACTTGTCTTTTCTAAGCAACATGAAAGTTCAATGTACACGAATAATATCGTCATGATCGTACACTGCAAGAAGCGATAATTTTTTAACATAGTAGTCGTGCTACATTTCACTGTACTAATACTCACTTGATATCTGAATTTCTTACTGATTGTGAGTGTATAGCTTGAACCTGCCTCTCACTTTTTCCTTATCTAAACGTTCTTAACTTGCAATCTTGGCATTGTTCTTACAAATGATTTTGCTGACCACTCCGATTTTTTAATGTGAGAATCTTATAAACCTCCTATATAATATATTATCCTTTTGTAAGCATTGTAAAAGTAGTTTCTCCTATAATTAATAATGTCAGTTTCACGAGGGATATACAAATTACATGTGAAAAGGTGAAACTGTCTGCATATATTTCGTTTATCGTGACGCTAGACTTCCTATACTTTAACCATCGTTAAATAATAGTCTCATTAACGTATAGACACGTTGTATAGAAAATATCAAGAGAATTAGTTTTCACAACTACTACCTTAAATCATTGTGTACATTATCGCAAGATACTTGTGAATAATATTGAAAAGTATGGCATATTTATGATAAAGCTATATATCGTTAGCAATTCAATCAGTTTTTCGTACTTAAAAGATAAGTTTACCTGATTCGTTTAAGTGCCATGCCGGTATGTGCATTTTGAAAGATATCCATTTACCACACAATTTTATGCTCGAACTTTGTAAGATTTGATTAACGTTGTCTGTTGTATCTAATCTACAATTATTGCATTGACGATTGCGTAACAATTAAAACAGGATAGCAATGTAAAAATATTTATTGTATAGCATGTACAAGATTGTTTACAATGTCTGCTTTAATGGATGTCATCAAATTTTGAAGAATTACGCTGTTAATTATACGTGGTATAATTCTATGAACGATAAATGAAGAGTTTGGTACATTTTTGTACGATGAAGGTTACGAATATGTAGCTGTTTTACATTCCAGAAGAAAATAATACTTGAGTGTGTAACCGCGCGTCTGTCTCTTTAATATTTAGCATGAACTTAGATAGGTACGCTAGTTTATAATTTGAGTTTGCAAGAGAAAACACGATTCAACCGGGCTGTTAAGGTTGCAAGTGCCATGTCAATTCCAGTTTCTAACATTATTAACACGTTCACCGTGAGATCTGCGTTGTACGCACAATTAACGCAGGGATACGAAAAGCTCTATTAATTGCATCCTTAACAGAAGTGCGTGTAAGCTTGAATTTCTATGATTCCTAGAGTCTCTGCTAAAAGAAATTGGCGATTGACGATTACTGTTGCAGTTGTCGAATTGCAAAGATCACATACGTTCGTTTAACATTGCATTTCCGATAGGTGCCTAAATCTCTAACAAGGACACGCCGAAGATCGGTCAGAAGTATTTTTAGTTTATAACTTATTATTTGTTGTATATAAAAGCTCGAGGAAGACACTTTGCTAATTTCATTTGGATTAACCATCGTCCATCTTTTTCGGATCTTCATCGTTCTCAGAATATTTTTACGTATCGAGATAATTTTATGTATGGATTCATCTGATTTTATCGTGGGCATAGATCGAGTAATTTACATTCCGATGATCATGCGACTTTTGGAAAGCCTTGTACAGCACGAAGATTAACTTTCGAAGATATCCTTGTCGTTTGATTAAGTGCAAAGCTTTCAGTTTAGCGACTGGCTTGTACAGAATGCGAAGATATGTTTGTACAAAGAAATAAAACGAATATGTTAAAGCGTATGCATACAATTGATAGATTTAATGTTAGATCGCAGGCTAACGATGATATTACGGAAACGAATACTCCATCACACTAATCCCAAGAAATATCTGTATAAATAACTATAAATACAACAAATGTAAGTTAAATGTAATTAATTATAATAGATTTACTA
Source organism: Ceratina australensis (assembly GCA_004307685.1). Lineage (NCBI taxonomy): Eukaryota > Metazoa > Arthropoda > Insecta > Hymenoptera > Apidae > Ceratina > Ceratina australensis. The sequence goes on from SHCU01000374.1 coordinate 48,668, forward strand.
TTAACTATACACTTTAATGGTATGAATGTATCTGTTATAAGGATTTGATTCTTTTCTCTATGAACGACTGTATACATACATATACAAACGCGCGCACGTTCAGCGCCTATACGTATTCTCCATTCTAGTCCGATTGATATTAAGATAATTTGATATTCAGATTATGTTTATTTCACGCAAGTGACGAACTGTCTCTTGATTCGTGTATAGCAAGTACAATGTATATGTATATATGTAGCATGTCTCATTTTTTAAACGGGCGAATAATGAACGAGGAAGAGAAGCCTGTGGTTGAAGGACCGCGTTATCAACGAAAAAAACTATTAAAAAAAATGTAATAACAAACGTAATAGATAAAAAAGAAGCTTTGTGTATGTTAACATTTTTTAACTTCTTTCGCTTCGAAGAGGATATAAGGACAGTTGATAATTAATTAAACAGAGATTACGATTTGATAAAGAGAGTTGTTTAGAAGAGAGCATTCAAACGTTTAATCCTAGTTAAATAAAGAGAGAACAATTTCTCGTGAGACAAAACATGAGAGTTGTATAATCTTTTTGCGTCTTGTTAAAAAGAAGGAGATTATGAAACTGCTCGCAAAAGTGTTTTGCATCGCGTAGTTCAATTCTACAGGTAAACACTGTATCGAATCATATTAGGGTAACTGTGTTATTCTACTTCCTATCGAATTGATGTAAATAACAGTCTTTTACTTCGAACGTTTTGAGGAACAAATAAAGTTTACAAAGTCGGAATTACTGGAGGTATAACAGTTTTTCGTAACTAATCGCAAATTTCAATCAAAACTGCTATGTGTTATGAGATAAATAAAGAGATTAAAATGAAGAAAAATAACTTTTATCATTTATTCCTAATTTATAATTGAATCAAGATTATCGCATTTAAACTATTTATCTTTATTAATGAAATTTTAAATATTACATAAGATTTTACAAAGAATTCTATCCTACTTAAGTAATAGAGTATGAACACTTATATCACTTAGCCGATTCTCATTATTGTTGGAGGTCTTGGTCCTTGTTCATTCAAAGAAACTTGTTGATGGTTGAGAAAAACCTATTGGGTTGAGAGGAACCAGCGTGAATCTAGAGATGGGAGAGACCTGGCAGAGACTGTAGAGACGTTCCAAAGATGAGAGGGTCAATAAGAATCGGGTGAGATCGGCCAGAAACGTATCAGAGAACGGAAAGTATTTTTACAACTGATAATGCCAGAATCCCTACTCGTTAATTATTATTGGAATAATTATTGGAAAATATTTCAAATAAAAGTTGTAGATGTGACTTTGCAATCAAGTGACAGCACCGTCGACTTCATGTCCAATATCTTTCTTCCTTGCTAGTTCGCTCGTCAGTCAAAATATGAGAAAAATGCATACGACCTTTCTTATAGATCTCCTCGAGAACTAAAGCATTGGCAATCACTTCAAGTTGCAAGACTTTTTGCAGCATAGGCTACTCTACATCTATATAGATCACCGAATATTAATAGTACGAACATATGAATGCGAATTGTTGTTGTTGCTGTCACTTGACAGTTTAATTTCGTTCTAGTTCCTGTTAATTCAATTTCAAGTTTCATTTCAGTTCTTGTTTGAAGAAATGCGTTTATCATGGTTTCTGGAGAGGATTATTCTTGCACCGACACAACAGAAGCATCTAACATAACTTCCCTGCAGTCAGACTCTAGTTACGCAAATGTCAATACTAAAGAACCTCTCAGCGATACTGTGAACAGACAGAATTGCACTTTCGAACCGTTTAATTGTAGGTAAACCAGACATTTATCTTTAGATCATTTATGTATATCTAGATTTGCTTTAATCTTTAAGTTCGAAGAGCAACGTTTCATTAATTTGTATTTGATACCGCTCGAAATGAGTTTAATTATTAGTTCTTAAAACAGCCGTATATTGATAGACGATATTGGACATAATTTTAAATTAAAGATAATTAAAATATTTGTTAAGATAAGGACTGCAACTGTCACGATGTACACACGCCTGGAAGCCGCGCAACGGAACAGTATGCTCAAGAAGGATCGCATAAAAAAGATTCATCGAAGGAACAAAACCTGAAGAAATCTCCAATGCGATGCGTTTGTCGTAGTCACAAGATGTAATGCAATCAGTTCAATTTTCCGTAGCAGTTATTAATCGACTATTCGTTTCCAACAGGACTTACTCTGTACCTCTGAAGTACACAACTGGTAGTTATTTGCGGATGCGAATAATTATTGATTTTTCTGATACATTTTATCTATTCTATGCTGTCCTTCAGATAAATCGTATACGAAATCGTCTTGGTGCCCTTTTAAGTGGAAATGGCCAAAGAATGTAAATAGAAAGGATAAGCCGTATGAAGTAAAATTGAAACCACAGAAATGTCCTCATTACCCGGAGGTAGATTATTGCTAATAAATGTTACCCACGATCAATAACAAAAGCTTCCAGCTATTTTTAGCGAATTTTATGCAAACGGATTCTTTTGTGATTTTATTGAAAATCCATTGGAAACAAATGACGGTTTGTTTAGCCATTCATGTGCTGCGAAATATCAGAAGGGATACCGGATAAAAAAAAACGCGAAGCACCAAAATCCGCGCCGGCACCGAAACCCGTGGAGGATACAGTGGAAGTGACAGAGAAAATCGACATCTACTATTTCGATCATGGGAACTCTGCGTAGGTACAACCACATCAATTGAATTTTTCGCTTGATCGTTCATCAGTTTCTTTTATTATGCAGGCGTTCGCAGCTCGTACATAATCGTTCAACAACTTTTTATTTTGTATATATGTATATAACAACAAAAAAGAAAAATCACAAGCTCTTAACACTTGAAACGACCGTGATTAAACTTAAACATTTAAAACACGTTCGAATCTCCTTACATCCTATGGTCAAACTTAGTTGTATTATCAAAAATACATAAAAAAAAACAATCACAAAAAACAAAGCTACTCTGTTCTCTACGTAGTATACTAAGAAATTTCAAAGCGACAAATCCGTTTTTTCTTCTAAAATCGCGTTAAGTATTTTACAATCGTGTAACAGAGATCATGGCGTGCTTCTTATAGATACACGTTTAAGACCCCTAATCTTGAAATGTGTTTCGTCACAGATACTATCGAACGACGGACTCGCCGCCGATATTGGTGACCGAGAAATGCGCCGAGAAAACGGACCAAGCGGCTACGCGTTTTTGGGCCGAGATATTCGGGACGATACACATCGGCACCGCGTTCGTTACCGCGTTCATACTACAGCTACTTCGCTTCATACTTTACAGCATAATCCGACCGCTGACAGTCGGCATTCTGCAGATGCTAGCCGACTACTTTATAAAACCCCTATTGTCGATCTTGTTCAATGCCCTGATACAGCCCGTGCTGATATTGTTGTACAATATCGCGACATCGTTCAAAGACCTCTGCGAGCCGATCGCCGAGGCGATTGGGCTGTTCCTCAGGGAGATCGCTCATTTGTGCGCGGCGATTCGCATCGTCGAGGTGAAACAGGGCGCTGCCGCTCCCTCGGTTGCCTGCACTTGATTGATCGAAGCGAACGCTTCTCGAAAGCCGATCGACACTCCGAGTACACCGGAACAAACGATGGGACAATAGGTATAAAACTCGTGCTAGTTCTTCCCTTCTCTGTTTTTTCTTTTTTTTACTTGTTTCTTCTCCCGTGATTCGTAAAAAAATAGCACCATGTATAATAGATTCGAGTCGACTTAAGTTACTTCGAAACTAGCTTTCTTTTTTAACTTTACGCCTCTCTACGTTGTACTATACTTGTTATCTTTTACGTTGGTTTAAGGTTCGGAGATATGAAAGAAGGGACGATTCTACTAAGTCTATATATATGTGGATGATTGACTTCGTATCGACTTATGAGGTATAAAAAAAAAACTCAAACTGAACTAAGTTTTCTTAACCCTTTGAGTACCTTCTATGCGAGCGTTAAGTACTGTTTTGTTAAGCGTTTCGCGCACTGTCTCTACGAGGCCACTTTTAAAACGATTTTATTTATCTACATTGCATGGACCAGTGTCTCAAAGGGTTACGAAGGTGATCGAACTCCTATGGTGTACTTAATGAGAGAAACTTAAGGTAACGTAAAGCGTACTGCGAATAAAGGATAATTTTTCTCTTGGCAAGATTTATCCCTTGTCCTTCCGGCATGGACGATGATAAAGTGATCTCGGATCGTCAATCATTAAAAAAAAAGAAAAGTCGAAACGTTCCAGGACACGAGAGAACTGAAAATGATTCACGGGAACAGCTCAGACCTAGCGGCGGTTCAAGATCTTTCATTTTTTTGTTTTTTGTTTTTGTCAACGAACATAACACATGCCTTAACACCAGGTATATATTTGGTATTTACTTTTTTAACTTTACAATATTATTATCAGTTTCATTTCATTTCTGTGATTTTTTTTACTTTTTCATTTTTTTGTCTCTTTCCGTTTTTACAGAACAAATTATTTCCTTCTTACAGCGACTAACTTCGTCGACAATAATAGATAATCCATCATGCGTCTCTTTCGTATTTTATCATACTGCTTTTTCTTTTTTTTTTTAATAAATTATGTACAATCTCACAAACAACAAACGGAGGAACCTAATTACATCATTGTAGTTGTTTCACACTTTGCTATATACAGGTACTACTGGTTTTTTACAGAATTGCGCTCTCGCTCCACCTGCGTGTATAGTCGTTTCTCTTAAACTCTGCCGTTCGTTTTATATTAATCTATTTAGAAAAACGAAACAAAAAAGAGAGAAAAAGAGAAATAGATAAGGAAAGAGAGAGAGAGAGTGCAAGGGTGGAAGTAATAAAGGTAGAAAATGAGAGAGGAAGAGAGAGAGAGAGAGAGGGAGAGTGAGAGAGAGAGAGAAAAGGTAGGTAAAGACAAAGAAAAAGAGAAAAACGAACGCCTATCGTCACCTAGTCTCAGGAACTGCAACCTCTTGTTTGCTGTGTATCGCTATCTAGGTGGCTGTGGTCGGAGTCTCCTGGATGGCTAAGGTTTGCGATGAAGGCGCTGACGATGATGTCGAGTCACCTGCAGTCACATAGTCAATCAATGAAACAGTAATCAATTATTATCACTAATGTATAACCATTAATTCCATGCATATGAATTATCGTTTCATTTCTAAAATTCGAAATTTTTGATCGGAAGTCAATTGATTTTCTACAATCTTAAATTGAGAATAATGAAGTTTAGGAAAGTATAAAACTGATAAATTACTTGATAATAGTTTAGGAAAAGAAAAAGATGTTTCATATGCACCAAGCTAATAATATTTCCTCTATGTTGCACGTGATGCAACATTTTATATTCCAGGATTGTGTCTTCCATCGGAAAACACTGTTATCGGACCGTGATAGCCATCAAAGTGTTAAAAGGTTCCAGCAATCGCATCGGGCACGCTTTTTTTACCGAAACAAAGGAGCGTCCTCGGGCAGTTAAACAACGTTATCAACGTATCGAGCCGTGCGTTTATCCCTTATCAACGGCAACTCGTTTTACGTAATATCGCGCGATTTTATTAGTCCGTACACGGGGCGCTATTTTCCACGTTGGCCTACGTGGTGGCCACAAAACGTATCGGTCCACGCTTTCCGATAAAGTGCTTTTACCTATCGATTAATACTTGAATTCTAAAATAGACAGAGCGGTACGTTGATAAGTCTTTGTGGTCAGCTGTACACGGTAATCCTATTACGGTAATATTCCCGAGGCGTTACGTAATGTAATATCGATTTCTAAGAGTAGAGTAAAGCTTACCCAAGAGGGCAGCCTCTAAGTCTCCTAAGATCTCCGTTTCCTTGGGATCAATAAGGTTGAAGCGTTGATTAAGGAGCGTGAGGTGGGCAAACACACAATTGAGGTGAGCGTGCAACCCCAATAGTGCTACCTCTCTGAAGTGGCAGTGGTAAATGTGTGCCACCACATGGTACAGTAGCCGCAGGATCTTACGCACTATCGATTCAAACGAGCTAGGAAATTCATTTGCTGAAACATCAGGGAAATATCGATCAATTAATACGATTATTACCCACTCAGCTAACACCTGTCACAAACAGTGCATACGTTTCAATTGTAAACATAGCATTATGTAACAATTAATTAAACCGATTCATTCAAAGAGATGATCTGATGTACTTTCTTCAAAATAATTATGCGATGTATGTAATCAAATGTAAATGTAAATCCGTATGTAAATCCGTATGTAAATCAATTTGACGATTAGATAGAAATAATATAGTACTTTTAAAAGCAGCGTACTTCAATAAAAATTCTAGTGGAAATGTGCAATAAATATTGGTACGCGAATTCGTTTAAAACACTATCGGTAAGCAACCTAATTATTTGACGTCAATAGTCGTTATCGCGCTGCGAGCAAGGTGAAACGAACTTACCATATTTCGTAGGAAATATAGTTTCGTCACTAACGGTGCGTTGTGTAAAAGTCATAACATAATCTATATATTGTGGCGCTGCCACTCTCGTTTTCTTCCCCTTCTCATCGAACCACAGATAAGTTCTGCAACAAACAAATAATTATATTATAAAATAACCATGAATAATAATAATAACTTAAAGGTAGCAAACCACGAAGTTCATTAAACTGAAGGAAGCAATTTCTTGCCTATAGGAATGGAGATTTAATGGTATGACGAACCTTAAGCCTGGACCGGTCATGTCCGGACAGCCCGTCATCGTGCAGAACTCGGATATAGTACCGTAAACGAGGTTGATGTGGTCGAATAGTGCGAGGGTGTGGGATGCCAGCCACTCGTTGTAGTCCAGGCCGGGTGGTAGATCGACCAGCATCCTTAGGTCCACCTCTGGCAGCTGCCTTTCAAGGGCTGCCTCCTCGAGATACAATTTCGGATCTTCTGTGGCTCCCGCATCCTTCTCCTTTCGTCGGGCTTTTCTACAGGACAGCGTAAAATCGCTCGTTTTAATTTCTCCACCCTCTCTCAGCGGAACTAGAACCTGCTACCATTTGCTTAAGCAATAAAGCAAATTGTTATTGCTCAGCGTGGGGCGTTCGTGTGTCGTGATCGATAACAATTTAAACTTTCGCGTAGATGATCCGATCCTTACTTGTTCGTACCTTATTCTTATTGGAATTTTAAACATGCCTTATTTATTATACATACACGTACTGATGTTTTACTTTATTTACACTTCTGTTCGTTTCATCTATTTATTACTTTACCAGGGGATCTATGTATATAAAAATATCATTTTATTTTATTTGAACGAGATCTTACATATTTTTAAATTTATGTTTGACTGAGTGTATTTGATCATTTCTCTTTCACTGTACAAATTCGTAGATTGTTTGCATGGTTCTGAACATGCCCTTCCTCAGAACGAGAAGAATTAACAAAATATTCTGTCTCTCTTATTCTATTACGCGAAATCAGTGTACTATGACCAAGCGTTAATACAGAAATATTTTGGCCNTATGTTTGACTGAGTGTATTTGATCATTTCTCTTTCACTGTACAAAGAGTAGATTGTAGATTGTTGACTGTAGATTGACTGTAGATTGTTTGCATGGTTCTGAACATGCCCTTCCTCAGAACGAGAAGAATTAACAAAATATTCTGTCTCTCTTATTCTATTACGCGAAATCAGTGTACTATGACCAAGCGTTAATACAGAAATATTTTGGCCGTCGTTAATCTTGGTTCAGGGCTAGCCCGACCTGCCGCAATAACGAATGATCGCCGAGATTCCTCATTGTCGCAAAGCTCACGTTCCGTTTGTATTTGTCCGGCGTCGCATGAAACTTCCCGGCTGGTCACGTATTCCTCTAATTATCACCTCACGAAGATGAAGCGGTGGAAATGGAATGAAAAAGTAAAAGTGTTTTTATCACGAATGAGCTAAATAGGAAAACGTCGTTGATTACGCGCGGATTTTTCAATGTTAGCTTACGTGCATGTAAAAAGTTTTATTTGAAAATCCATAAAAATCACCTAATTTTAGCTGGATTTTAAAAGAATCTGAAGTAACTGAGTTTTAAAACCAATCATAAATCAAAAACGAGTGTTCAATCAAAAATAATGAGTTCATTCTTTATGATTTTTTCTGAATTATCATAGAAAGTGATAAAACTTAATGGATTATTTCTACTAGCGACCAGAGCAATTAATTGTTTCGGCCTTTCATAGGACGCTGACACATTTAGTTACCAATAAAAAAAGTAGCGCGACACGTGAATTGTGAATTGTTTGCGTGACGTTACTTCATGCGGCGCATCTTTGATTACGAAGTGAGTGCGTGACGCAAGACTTGATTGAAATCACGTTTCATTGGCTCTAGTGTAAATGACGACTAATTATCGTGATGCCGGGCGCTGTTACTCAGTGTGCCCGCCTTCTCAAATGATCTATTGATTCGTTATCAAACGACCGATTTATGCCAGCAGCGAGACAACTCACGTTAACGAATCTGTTTCTATATTACGAGAGGGATTATTACTGATCATCGGACCGTGGAGTTTGCACGTTCATAAGTGCTTCAGATACGTGAAAGATAAAAATGATGCTTATAATTTCTGTAAAGGCATCAATAATAAAATTATATTTAATTTACTAAAGTTATATTTTGTCAGTTAGTATTGCTTTCATGTCTGGATAATCCGACTGTAAGTGACACTGGTATCGAATTAAATGAGTTAAACGAAGACAAGATAATCAACGTTATTTTTCCTTGGTTATTCTAAGAATGTTAAGAAGCCACAGAGAACTACGTCCACGGTCTGAGAGAAGTAACGAGATTTCATTAACGCGCTTTTCGAACCCGTAATTACATTTCGACCGTTTATTGTGCGCCGAGGCGCTGAGACAAGGCGAAACGGAAGTCCGTCGCGAAATATTCCGCGGACGGTTTTCTTTTCAATTCTATAACCACTATCGCGAATGAAAATTATTACGGCCAGCCGTTTGTAAATCCATTTAATACGCTCCACGCATTGTTCCCTTTCCTTGGCTTCATTCCATTGATTAATACAAAATTTTAAAAGAACACTTAGTTCCTCAGATTTTTCTTTTTTTTACTAGAAAGCCTGAAAGTGTTATTGTACTGGGCTTGCATATATATGAAATCCAATTGAATCAATTCTACAAAGATCTGTTCTTGTATGAAGGAAGGAAGTAAGCAAAATGAATCTTAAAAGAAATTCATTGAATTATATTTATATCGCTTGAATCTTTATAAGTTTCAAAGTATCAGATGAAAGATCAAAGTGTTTGACATTAAAAGTATTCTTCATAAGTGGATTCTGAAGAAGTGAACCTTATCCAAGGATCACGGCGCAAGTGGTTAAGCGATGAACTTGTTCGATGCGCGTATACCAAAAGTAATCATCATAAATCGAATAAAAAAAACGAGCGCGAGACATGACGTCGCAATCGATATTGCGGCGCATCGATTGAAAACAAATTACAGGCAATGCCTGGATGAAATGCGAAAAAGCAATTTCATTCCCTGGATGAAGAACAATATTACGTTGCCCTAAATGCGCCTCGCTCCG
>SHCU01000374.1:88630-112632 GCA_004307685.1 Ceratina australensis
GAGAGAAGAAGAAGAAGTAAGAGCGACGGCTCAAAGATTGCGTCATATTTGTGCAATATGGATGTTCGTAAATCATGAGAACGTAAACGACGCGTGTGAAACGTGTGTTTTTCCGGGAAACCCGAACGATCGGGCCGCGGCCTTGCGCGGTAGCTGAAACGATCTTGAAGGAAAAATAAACCGGGAATCGAAAGAATAAACTGCCTTGTCCTCCGAACTTAATTATCGTTTCGTCATGATCGAATTAGAATTTCCAAACACCGGCCAGCCTTCAACTTGATTCGTCTCGGTTTTGAAACGGTCATGTGAAACTTATTTGAACACCGATTCTAAATGCTACTAGCTATTAATAATTCATATCAAGTTAAAAAACAGGTGACAGAAATAGCTTTTGTCAATATGGTTACTCTGACGCTTTCAGTTTCCAAGACATTCAATTTTAAATAAAATTCATTAAAATATTATTACTTACATTCTTAGTTATATCAAATTTATATGAAACGTATAAGTACTGAAATTTTCATGTTTAATTCAACATATGATAATTTATCGAGACAGTTGTCAGAGAAATAACCGAAAAGACAGTGATGATGTGTGATTAATGAACGTTACATTGGAACGTGATAACGTTTATTAGACAGTATGTCGAATGTAGTCTTCAACCGTAAATAACTCGAATTTTGCATCATCGTCTCATTCACCGTTTAGCCGTTAGCAGTCCCGTTTCAGGAAGCTTCAAAGGGAGCCTTCTCGAATGAGATGTTACATAGGCGAATCCAAATATAATGTCTCTCGACCGAACCGAATTAAACCGAACAGCTGCAGATTTAGTTATACTAAGTCCAGTTAACTTCAATTAAATATATATCTAAGTTATATTTAATTCATTTTAGTCGATGCTTATTGTACTTGAATATGAATCAATAAAAAACGTAACTGCGAAAAATACTGTTTAATGATTATACTGAAAAGGTAACTTTATATTTAGTCATTGATAAAAATAATGATATTCATTGATCGGGAAAATTATGTTTTGCCCCGCTATTTGATACCATTCCCTTTGAAATTAATTGATTTCATTGTATCAGTTTTTATTATGAGACAGGACGTTCCTACCTATTGTTACAAAATACCATTAATGTACAGACTAAATAGAACGGAGGCTTTAATGTACGGGTAGAATTTAATTAAACTGCGCTTTTATGTTCAGAGTAACGATAATTAGATCGCGGAGTCTTGAAAACTCTCCTCGGGAATCGAAGCAGGAAGCACGGACCTGATCAATCTGATTACATAATACATTAAGCATATTTAATGAAGTTAACTGCCACTGCTCGTAAACAAGTAACACAACCTATTTCGTTATCTGCTATTAAACATATTTACTGATATATTATTAGATACAGGTGTGACAAAAAATTAAGTGTACGCAATTAGCATACGAATTGTGTCCTTCAAACGCAACATACACGGTTGATCGAAATAACTTCTCTTTGCATAGTCCTAAGTAATTTTAAAACGAAACTTAATACAAATCGTATTTCCAACGTGGAATCGATTACGTATCGGAGAGTCAGATACAACGAAGCATTGAAGTTTGGGAACGTTCGAGATCGGCTGCCGTCTCGAGGATTGTTTGATAACGGCTCCATAACGAGCGACCGCGACGGGGAGATCGCTTTTGACACGTCAGCCGGCGCGCAGGTTGAGACAATGTGCAAACAATCGGTGGCGAAGGAATTAACGGTCTTATCTGCGCGCCATAACGAGCAGGCGGAAAAAAAAGGCCGAGGAAAAATCTCACCTCCGTGCTTCATTCAAAACATTCAAGATAACCCCGCCTATTAGCAATTGTTCAATTTAACAATTTCGACTCTTTGTTTGATGATAAAACATTAAATACGTAATCGTAAAGCTTACGAAAAAAAAAACTCGATAACTTATGAATACGTAAAATCATACAAAAATGTAAAACGAATGAACTATTTTGGAAAATTATAGTCAATGATGTTTCACTGATAAAAACCAATATAACTTTCTTAAGCCTGGCAAGCTTTTTATCATCGGATTGAACCTTGTCCTAAATTGACGGCGACACGGAAATTGCTGTTCCTCGAATGAAAAACTCTATCTTTGCAATGATGAGGTTCGTCTCATTACTATCAGACGAAGGACACTCTGAAAATATTTACAGATTTCCCGGATATACATAGTAGTAGGTGGACGCGCATAGTGTACATAGCTGTGTGCAATCCTTTCTGAATAACTTGTTCGCGTCCTCCGCGCAACTACACAAATATAGCGAAACACGCAACCGGAAATGTTTGAATAACTCCACAAATATTGATCGTAAAAAAATCATGGAATAACATAAATTCATGGTGTTGAGTCGAAAAAGAAATTGTAACGACCTATGAAGCCCATCCTAAATCAAATATTCTAGACCGAATGGCGTATGTAATCTTGAAGAGCGTTCAAAACGTGTCAGCCACCAGTAATAAAACTAATTATCTCGTCCACTATCTCGCTGTTTAAACGTCTCGCGCGATAACAATAGTTACGGTATTCGACAAAGTGTACGGGCACTTGTCTATTCAACAACCAACTGTTCCTTTCAATTTATATAATTACTCTCTACTGAGCTTCCCGACATACAAAAAACAACAAAAAACCGTTCTTTCGGTTTTCGTTGTCCTCGAGAACTTCGACAAAAGAGTTCTCCGGTTAAACACCTCCGCTTGACCTCAAATCATACTTGAATCCGCAAACTATTCTAAGAGCACCCCGGTATATCGGGATCCATCTAAATCGCATGACAATGGAATCTACCAACTTTGGATCCGGTTAAACTCGGTTCGACAAACTTGACTGCGGTCCCATTCTCAAACCGAATCTCCAGCATCGGAGAGTATTCCTATCGGTAAATATACAAGGCAAAATCAATAAATAATAAAATATCTACTGACAGCAAAAGTCAGTGAAAAAATAAATTGTCATTTCTTAAGTGTACGTACTTCAAATTTGTAATCAATTTGATTAAACATTTCTAGAGATAGAACAAACCTTTTTGTACTTTGTCATATATTGTCAAATACTGTATTAGAACAGTTAACATTTATTTGAACGGATTTTGCGATTCTCACCGCGTAGGCGCACGCGCCTCAGGACTCGAGAAGAAACTAACCTGCAGAAGCACGTGACGGTGTCCTCGACGTCGATGGAGAACGATGTGTCGATGGCCGAGTATTTGAGCACCTTTCTGCTTCCCAGCCCGAACATCGAACCGATCACGTCGAACAAACCACAGTGGAAACACACGACACACACCACCAGCTGCCCGTTCGCAGCGACACGGAGCGAGACTATGCTGACCGAGCGAGCGAGCGAGCTCGAGGGGCCCCGAGAGGCGCGCTAAAAACCGGATGAGAGCAGGACGAATGGAATATTAATATCCCATTGGAAAGGTAACTCGAGCACCGTGAAGAGAAGGAGAAAACGCGGATGCTTTCGGTGGAAATGGACGGAACGCGCACCGTACGAAATAGCTGCGAGGCACGAACCACGGACTGACGTCGGCCGTTCTCCAGGCGTTCGCCAGGTACCAGCGACCGCTATCGGCTATCGGCTGCCACGCTTACGATAAACGGAGAAAGCGGCTCGCGGTCGTCGTGGCCAACCGACGTGGTGGGGCTCGAGGTAGGTCTGCAAGAGGGGGTACAGCCGGGAGTGGTGGCAAATGCGAAAAAAGCAACGAATATAGGAAAAATAGAGAAGTTGCCAGCCAAAGGCCTCCTCTGCACACGATTCCGGCGCGTTCGGATACCTGCGCCGCGGGCGGTCGCCCGAGAATCGCTATGATGTGGGTGGAAATTTTTAGAGTACGATTCTTTTGACTCTCAAGTCCGTCGTTTTACATTCTTCGCATAGATTAATACTATGTGCGTTCGAAGGAATTGAAATATCCTGGATCGATTAAATAGAAATCATGGAAAATAAATGTAAATGAAAAGTGCAGAAGTCGTGAAGAATGTTTTAAAACTGGGACAGGGGAATATGCAAACGCAAAGATAAGGTGTTAAGAAACCTGAGGTTGAAAGACCGTGCGTGGGCGGTGCGTTACCGATGGAACGTAGATGCAAAGCGCGCTGTGAAAGAAGAATATGCGCTTCAAAGAAAGAGAGAGAGATGAGAAGGTAGGGGGAAAAGCTGTGCACAAAGGGGCTTCCTCTTGCGCGCGATTTATACGTCCGTCCTCGTCGCATTTCCCTCGATGTTTTCAACGTCATTTCGCGTTTTACGTGTACGCGTGTACTCTCTTTCTGCCTTTGGTTGTAATGTAATTACAAGGGAGAGGATAGCGCTCAGCGAATCCGAACAAGTTCTTTCGCCTTAACGTCCGCGCGCTCCTGCACGAGGCAGCGCATACCTGTTCTTCAGGGTCGCGTAGAGAGTGATGCAGCGGACGGACACGGCGACGGCGGAACGACCGGACCGATTCCACGAAGATGAGGTCGAGGAACCGAGGAAACCCGCTGGGTGAGAGGGATACACAACGCTCAAGCGCTTCAACTTCGTACAGCTGGAATTCTCGTTTGTGATGGATGAAGTGGCACTCAGGGTGTATTTGACTTGTGGGTCGAGCCTTCTGCAGGAGGATCCAGGACACAAAAATAAATAGTTTCTCCTGAATTGAAATCGAAATATAACATATTTCAGATTTCTTGTATTCTCCATTGCCTTTTGTTATTCTATGTCGGTTACATGTATGCCAGTTTTATTGCATTAGTTTTTTCATTTCGTCGCTACTAAATGATTGAATAATTAACGATTGAAACGTAAATGAACTATACGTAACAATTTTCTAATCAAAATGCATTATTCTAAAAAGTAAGATGCCAATCTCGAATAATACATAAAGAAATAATTGAAATATTTAGAAATATCTAGGAGTAATTGATGAATTACTTGAACCAAATAGATAATATTATTCGAGGACGTCTGTTGCGCGCAAATATGCCTTGCAATTTAAACAGTCAATTGCGCGGAGCGTTCAATATTTCATGCAGACAACTTTTAAGTATTTTAAAGGAATTGCTATGAGTGCCGCTCGGCGAACACGAGAGCGCGGACGAGGAGTCGTGAAAAACACCGTGGAGAATAATCGCCCCGTGAAAACGCGATTTCGGGCTAAAACGGTGTATGCATCTCTCCCTCGTGCGTCCCACGCGTCATTCGTGCGGAAACGCGATTTTCACTCGAGAAGAGGCCACTCGTCTTCGTTAAAACCTTTACGCCCGTTTGATACTTACGCGAGAATTTCGGTTCGTCACGAATTAAATAACCACGTTCAAAGTTACCACGTGATTCTAAACTATTTCAATCCGCAAAACTATTTGTACAAGCAGCTTACGTATTAAGAAAATTATGAATTTTTTTACATACATATATAACATCCCATCCTTTTCTTTGTACGGTAGGATAAGCCTGAAAGAGTAAATAGTGGATAACGGCATTGCGTAATGTTTGCCGCAAACTCGATTTAGATTCTTGCTTTTATAGGGAATCGAAATAAAAAGATTCGACTTAAGCCGCGGCGGTAGCGTACGGATTATGTAATACATGAGATCGATATTAACCACTCGGAACTTCACTTTTCCCTTGGTTGTATAACTTAACTTAACGGAGATCGAATACGTTTCGCAAAATTATGGCCAAGAATCGAGTTAGCTTAGATGTTCCCATTTAAAACCACCGTTGATGTATGTAGCGCGGCAATCTGAGAAATTTCACAAAGCTGCAATCGACGGTAGTTTGTTTCTCGCGAACAAATAAATTTGCCTCTGACTGTTAATTAATTGCGCTATCAGCTGTATTCCGTAACAAAATCTCGGTTTCGCGCACCGAGCCGCGATAGAATTATCGCTCTATCATATTTCACACCGCTAATTTCGTAGCAGCCGAGCAGATCGCCGCGAGTGCGATACGCGTCCCTGAGTTAATTGGTATCGATATTTATCCCGGTAGCCAGCAACGGATAACCGAATTGACGTCGGACACTGGGTTTCACCGATATCTCCCTCTCTCTCTCGTAGCTTTCACTCTCTCCGTGAGCAAACAGTAGGAAAAATATTCGTCGATGCTACTACGATGATTTCACGTGATTCAATGGGCATTCATTTATTACTGCTTCCACTTGTTCCAGTTTCATTCGTCTTCTTTTATAAAATCTCACTCTTGGACTTGTCCCTCGACTATCTCTCGCTGTCCTCTCTGATGAAATTGCATGCGTAATTTAATGCGCGTCACATGTTATTTAAACTTGTCGGCCGAGAATTATAATGATATCATAACGATTAGATCATTCTATAAATAATGCAGCAGCTTCTGGTGAAAATTTCTCGCCCTTCGAACGAGTCGATTTATTTATGACAGTTAACGTGTAATTACGTCTTCTAAAATGTATCAATGATTCCGGAGGATATGAAATTGTCAAAAAATTATGTTCCTTCATCGTGACAAGTGGAAGTAGTGAAACGCGACGTCGCCGGCGAACTTTCGAGCGGCGTCAATTATTTTAGCACGGGTGTCTGGCCGTGAATCATGCGACATTTATCCACTCACGAGCTCTGTTACGGCGTCGACGGTGTTACGTGGAAAAATGAACACGAGAATAACGAGAGCACCGATGAATGTCAAGCAAACTCGAGATCCAGTTTGCTGCACATTTACGTGCGATGAGACCTGCTGTGCCTGTTTCAGGATTAGGGCGAAACACTCCTCCCCTGGCTTCCTTTCTTCCTCTTCACGTTCTGTTAACCTTTTGACGTACAAACATATTTCGTTTCACCGTCCCCTTCATCTTCAGTAATACATATATAAGTTTATTTTCTCATCAAATTATTAGTTTATTATTGTGATATGAAATTAGATTGTGCAATAATCAAAATTGTCTCTCGCCTGTCACATGATTTTCTTGGGTTAAAGTTCTTAACCCTTGCACTTTGTTAATACATACCATACTTTAACGATACTTCTTCATTTTTAATATTGTCTAATTATAAAATCCTAACAATATTTATGTTTTACTAACACGTGATTTTGTCTAATGGGTACATTCAAAATGTAATAGCAGATGGTTTATAGATAGTAGTTGGAAAAATGGCTATACCAGTTTACTTTGTTTACCAAGTGTACAGACTTTCTCCGACGTCCTAGGCTTGTAATCCAATCCCGAGGACGACGTCCGAACAAGAATATTATTAGCGCTTTCCATTCGTGAGCACCGAAGAACGAGTATTGATTAGTTAGAAGAAACATGATACAGACAACCATCGGCATAATTAATGAACTTTTTGGTCATCTGATATAGAACTAGAGCGTAATTTATAGTGACAAGAGGATGTTCTATTAAGAAGGTGTATCTGAAACGTCTTCTCCTTTTTTAAGATTTAATTAAGTGATTAAGAATTGTCTATTAAGCTCTGTATCGCTCTATTTTATGTTTCAAGATAAAAGTTCTACATTCATAACATGATAATATTATGATTTATTATACATCATAAATTATCACTTGACAATACGTTTCGCAATACTGTTTGATCGGTAGCGTTAAGAGCACAGGAGCACTCAATTCTAATATTGCACATTTTCTCAAAATCCTACTCATTATTACCACGGATTTATAATATTGTACAGAAAAACGATCTTGACTGCTTAAGATAGACGGCTTCCGCTTTATCATCGACTACCACCGTGTTCTAGTTTTCACCGTTCTCCACGGTAAAATATGGGAATGCTCACGGTGATGAATCCTAATGCTAGTTTAGCTGCCACGTAAGGTACGTTTTACGCCCGTACCTCAAAGTATAAAATACGTGCACACACTGTTTTCAAAATCATGATGCGATCTAAAAGTTCACGCGATCCAATACATCTTCACAGATATTTCTATCGTTTAACAGATTGAATCATAAGGCTCATCAATTTTATTATTTATTCTATAGACCTAAAATGTTTTACACTAACTTCTATTCACCTATTTTCTCTTAAGTATGTTTCTAACGATTATGGCCATTCTTAATGTTTTATATTTTTCTTGTTGATATTTAATATCTTTCTAAGAAGAATTAGATATATCTTTTAGGGATCAGCTGCTGTGAGATTTTGGTAACGCCCGGTACTTTATAGTACTCTGTTTCATGAGAGAATTCTTTGTCGGGGGCACGTATAAGACGATATTACGCGATAAGTTTGTGGACACGCCGACATCGCGTACAGAAGTGGATCGCCGACGAAAGCCCGTATGTTATCGTCGGAAACTGTTGATAAAACCGCTTTATCTGCGCCGGCCTATACGACGGGATTTATTTAAAGAATACAATGCACGCCAGAGGCAATTTGCGTTCGGCGCACGTTCGCGAACCGTTCGACAACCCAAGCCTAATTTGTCCCTCGTTCTTTTGTTAGGATGGTACGTATGAAACGTCTTTTTCTTTTTCAAGTACAAACTTTTTGGTTAAAAATCATCTGTTACGACGCGTCTTATAAAATAGAACAAAAATGAAAGAATTTGACTTATAACAAAAAATATTGAATTTGAAATATTAATATACAATATTATTCATCGGTTTAATAAATGAACTTGTAGGAACTTTATTTGCCGAAGAAAATGCATCGATTTGACTTTCATTTTCTCATACGATACTATCTTCCTATAATTTTATATTGAAAGGAAAGGAAAGGAAAGTAGCGAAACGGCTGTGAAAAGCGCGAAGTAGAAAAGCGCCACGGTGTCTCCGTTTTGGCGAGCGGAATAATTCATCAAGGAAGCTGACCGAAACGCGGCGTGACTCACTCATCGTATCGGTCTGCTCGTCGGCTTTAAGTCAGCAACCGACCGCTGCGGTACTCTCGTTCACTTTCCGCGTTGCTTGCGGCGTGCAAACGCGCAAACACGTATCATTGTCCCGTGGAAGCGTTTCAAAAGCACAGAGAGCCCGTCCGGCCAGTCACCGAGCCATTGTCTACTATTTCATCATGTTTCTTATCCCTGCTAGCTTCGTAGAAATTACGTTAGAACAATTCGTTCTTTGAACTGACTTATTGACTGTTTCACGGACTATTAAGCCTTCTTATTGCAATTATCCTTTCTGTTTTACAGACAGCTAAACATATATATAGTGAAATGAGATATTACAAGGTTCTATGTACACAAGAATTTGTGACATTCCAGATTTCAATTCTGTAATGCAATTTATCATCGTAAGTAATTTGGAATTAAAATTTTGAGGATAAACGAAAAATCCAGATATGAAAAATTGGTAAATTTAAGGAACACTCTATTGAAAACTGATTCTATTCTTTCATTTGGTGGTAGATTTTATTCATGACGTTCAGACGTTTAATGCGCGTCAACCTAATATTCCACGTTTTACTCATCCATAGTTCGCCTCTATGGGCAACGCTCGTTTCGCGCGTTGCCGACGCGTGAAATTAGCGCGGCGAGACTCGAAACTGCCCGTACACAACCAAATCGGCGAGGACTTACAATTCGAACGCGGAATACGCGCTTCAATGGTTTCGAATTCGCGCGGACGCGCGGTCTCCGTTTAAAAACCAGACCGCATTCACAAAAAGATCTTGGCTCGCGGTAAAAAAAAGGGCTTTGTATCAGTTTTTAATAAATGTTCATCTATGAAACGCATCAATCTGATACATGCTCTCGATGGTTCAAACATTCGCAATTCGGTAAAATTTGAACAGTGAATACGCTCTCTATGTACTCGCTTCTAAACGCATAGTTACATAGGTGTTGAAAATTTTATCGCCGCGATGACGATACGCGTATACATTTCCATATCGTAAAAATTCAATAAACCAGCGAGATCTAGAACGATTCGAGCACTTGGGTGATTCATTACGACCGAGCGATGTTTTTAGGAAACATTTTATTGGCTGGGAGGCAAGAGTCGAAAGATATACGAATCGCAGGCGTCGATGTTTGTCAATTTGATAATACTACGAAAGTTCCTTTTTCGAATCTCAAGATTCGTATACCTCTCGTGCATACAATAACTTTTCTTAAATTAATAACACGAGAAATCTGATAACACGAGCGAGACTTAACTCCTCGCTATGTATTACCAAAGTACAGCGAACATCCTTTACCACCTGAACGTACACGTCAGAAAATACGGGGCGTTATCGAGTACGACAAGCATAAAGATAAATATAAATACGTACACGTGTCGTAGTATAATTAAAGGAGGAAATGAAGTAGCAATTTAGTAACAATAGTGACGCATCGTAGTTTCAAAATCTACGCAAAACAAATAACTTCAAATTCTAATTCTACAGGTTAGATAAAAAGTAACGGTAAACCAAAATCGAACACACAAATGCTACCTTTGGCTTACGGTTCTAACTACGTAACCTATCCTACCAGTTTTTATTGAACACTGATAAAACACTTAAAGATATCGGTCGTGAAAAATGCACGCGTGATACCGACGTACCTGTGACAACGTCACACAATTAAACGAGTTCACGAGCATATATATTAATGACGAGCATATATAATAATATATATTTATGAAATATACTAATAATTCGATACACCTCAGTCTCTGTCCGATAGTTTCATGTAATTCACGTTTAACCGAACCCATGACAATCGCATTCACGCTGATCTTACGTGTCGCGTACGAGGGTGGAAACAAGAAGTTCGATAGAGACAACGCGAGTTGTCACTGACAGACGTGTTTACCAAGTCAAAGAGATTCATACTTATTTTCGTACAGGAAACATCGACATCGTTGACTCGCGGAATTTCAGTGATTGACGACCGACTGACGCTGTCATCGCGATTGGCATCGACTTTCAGGAATACCGAACACTGTGCTCCGACCCACGCGTTATTTTCACGAGGGTTAGCGGACCCGATTCGAGGTGACAACATGACTCCGCGTGAAATCACGTCCCGAAGTAGGAAACGCCGACGAAGACGAGTCGATTGTCTAAACGCGGGACGGAATCGCGAACCGGAGCGAGAGAGCGTCAACCTCGACGGGGAGGTTAGGCCATCGACGAGCCGTCGAGGTTAACCTTTAAAAGCGTCGCGATACCCGGGAGTCGTCAGAGACGTAGCACCGCGTCGTGAATATTTCGCACGAGGAAAGACTTACCCCATAAACCAGTCCACGGTATCGCGGAGATACTCGGGTAACCTATCCAGCTTGGATGATTTTCAGTTGGATCACCGCTCTGAGGAAAGTAGCACGAGAGAGCCGAGAAAACAAAATAAATTCTCTCTCTCTCCACTAGCACCAGCAGCAGCAGCAGCAGCAGCAGCGGCAGCGGCAGCAGCAGCGGCGCACGTTTCGCGATCTCGTCAAATCTAACATGGCGAAGCTCTATTGTCACCTGTTCCCGTCATGCCTCACTTGAAAAACCCCCTCTTTACCCGAACATACTACCGATTTATCGCCGTCACCGCGTGCACTCGTACGTTATGATTCGCGTTTTACGCGGCGACCGTACGTCCGGCTGGACCAGAAACCTTTACTACCGAATATACGGGGATCGATACTGATCGAGCGAGAAACTGGGATGCGTACGCGACACTGACACCGCTGAAGGTATAGCCCACCACGGAGCCGCACAGCTGATCAGCCGACGTCGAGAAACGAACTCGTTCGCTTCTGTAGGCGTACTGCGTTTCGACACCTGGCTGCAGAGGATGGTATCTTCCGATCACGCGAGCACAAATTGTGCGATAGACAGATGGTAAAACATTTAGCGTCGATAATATAGGATTGTATTTATAACTAATAGAAAATAGAAGTTATTTCCGCGCTGTTTTATGGAATCAAGTAGGTAAATATCTTGATAATAGTTTATTAATGAAGTGCAATTGAAAATAAAATTGTTGGTTGTGCGTCGATAAGTTAGAACGTTATGAATGACCGTTGGTTGTGACCATCGAATGTCGGTGACCTGCAATATCGAGGAGAGAGGGATTAAGGAGAGACACCCTTATGGGGTTGCACGAAAAAGTTGACGATTTTTTACGCCCTCTGGAATATATTGGTGCTGGAGTATAGGAAACAGAAAGCAAAACACTCGTCGGTGTTAAACCGACTATATGATTTTGTCAACGAGGAAAGATTCATTATTAATTTCTCTGATTATTTAATAATGTAGTTCAAAGAATAGTGAATATGTTTCCAGTGAATAATTAAATCGCATGAAGATATTAATATTTATTATCTTAAACTAGGGCCGTTACCGTCAATATCTTTGATTATTTAAATGATCTATTTTTGAAATTACATGTTCATTTTAATAAATATATTTCTGCACGATTTCTTACGACACGTTCAAGATTAGAAAATGTTGTCCTCGACCGAGTGGTTGCTGGGGACAGTCGATACATTCTTATTTCTATACAAAGCCTTTCAATTTCCCTACTGAGCCTTTGATATTTCGCCGAACGAGGGTTCTCTGCCCTGCGCTCGTCGTTTCACCTTGATTTCTCTCCCTTTCGCTTTTTTATTCCTTCTTCTTTCTAAGATTATGTAAATCAATGAAACACTTGCAAAAATTTGTAAAATATTCGTATGACGAAATACGCGCAAGAATAGAAAATTTGAAGGAATGCAAGAAATTCGCCTCGATAACGAACGAAAGGATTCCGTGGAACGTAAAATTTCATCCTTTCCGGCTGAACGAGATGCGAGTCCGTTTAGTCGCGGTCAGTTTGCAATGAT
Source organism: Ceratina australensis (assembly GCA_004307685.1). Lineage (NCBI taxonomy): Eukaryota > Metazoa > Arthropoda > Insecta > Hymenoptera > Apidae > Ceratina > Ceratina australensis. Next base: position 101,398 of record SHCU01000374.1, read on the forward strand.
ATATCGGTCGCCGCTCACGATGAGGTGACTGGGTTCGCATTGTCGAATCTCTGTACAGTCATCACGAGCTAGCCGGCACCACGTTAGTTACGCGTTAGACAATTCGTTCCGTCCTAAGCGACAAAGATCGCTGCTTTCATAAGACGCAACCCTTTCCGACGTAGATTAAGATAACTTAAAAACGGCACGGTAACCAGTCGCCTAGATAGTCTGAAAGCACTCTATTATTTAAGATCTTTCTTCAGATTATGCCTTTTTCTGTTGAAGACGTACAATCTCGATTGCACTGAATAAACTTAGAATTTAGTAGCCAATTCCTACTATATCTTTCACATTTACATTCTTAACAATGTTAATCTTTTTTGTTGTTCTTTATTGGAAGAAAATTCAAATCAAGAGAAATAATCAACTTGCTTGTCAACTATGTTGTACTGAGTCAAAGTGAATGGTCTTATTTTCTTAACGTTGAAAAACAGTTAGACTTTAAACGATTATCTACCGATCAATCACATAATCTAAAAGACATACTTAGCTTGCAGATGGAAGCTGGTGTGATCACAGTAAAGTCCAGTGGCATCGTCGCGAATCTGTTACGACAAAGGGACAGAAGTGGCTACCCGCTGAACGGCGTAGCGAGGACGAAGATAAATCGCAAGAAATGCAAATGACGGTGGTACGCGGCAGCGCGCCTGTTGAATGAAGCTCCATTACGACGATTTTGGAGGACGCCCTCCGACGTGGACAAGAACAGGCGGAAAAAGGGCGAGCAACGAACGGAGTGACATTGTGCCCGGTGAAAGTTGGCTGAAGTGACACTCGAGATAAATGTTCCGCCACCGTTACGGACGATCTCGACTGTCTTCTCCTTTTTCTGCACTCGCCGTTCTCTCTGATTCTCTCCTCTCGGCTACGTGGATACATACGTTTTTGGCAGGATCGCAAAATGCAGTTTCACGCGAATTTTCCGCGCGTCCAATGCTCGATTTACATCTCTCTCGTTCGTTTATGATTGAAAGCCAGCTGACGTACAGCTTTCACTATTTGTCATCTTCATTTACTAGATGCATCAGTTGTACCGAAATTATATATGGACTCAGAAAACTGTATGATGATCCATTATTGATTAAATGTATATGATTACTGGAAACAAAATGTCATTCTAAAAGATAACTAGAGTAACGCTATTCCAAACAATGTTAAAAATACCCAATGGAAGTAATGAGCCTAATAATAATTACGAACGCGGAGGTAGTGGAATTGTTTGAAATACGCTATCATTAAGATAGAGAAAATTGAAAAGCCGAAGGATATGCACAATTACATTAATGGGGAATTCGCGGTGTAGGCGTCCGGCGTCCGGCAGCTTGAAAGGGCCCGACCTTAACTCACCGAGAAATCGGGGATCATTAGGCGAAGTTCGGGTCGGTCCTAAAAGAAGGGGCGAGACGTTGGTTTCTCGCAACTGTCCGGTTGACCCAAATCTTTCGGAAAACCGAAAAACTGACGGACCGGAATAAAAATTCCACGCAGATGGCGCTGTTGCGCCAGGCTACGTACATAAATTTCCCTTTTTCTTGCCCTTGGCCCTTTTGTTGGACCGGAGACGGCTTCTTTTTTCCATCCTTCACCGGGCAGCATGCACGAATGCTTTAGACAAAGGACGCGCGGACCGCGTTTCGGGAACAGACAGAGAGAAAGTAGGGAGAAAAAAAGGGAACGTTGCAGTTGCTGCACCACCCGGGCAAATGGACACGGGACAGCCCCTCCGCGGAGAATGAAATTGCGGTAGCTGTCGTGTCCGTTTACATTTAACAACTCGCTTAAATCTCCGCTGTTTGAGACGATGGAAACGTCGGGTATCGCTCTGTAATCGGAGAGAGGCTGTTGCCGGGAATTCGTTGCGCACAACCGATAAAAGTACAATATATTCAATTATGCAGTAGTGCACATATGCAGTTATGCGCATTCATATTAACACATTGTGTATCACTTTAAATCACTGCAGCCACGGAGTGTCTTCTGATGGCCCTTCAAATAGAAAAAGAGGCTTTTTCTTGCTAACCCGTGAAATTATCTGAAACTTTCACCGTGTTCTCCTTTGGTCCTTTACTACCCTTTCTGTATCTCTCGCCTATTGATCCAACCACTGGTCATAATGAGTTTATGAAGGAGCGCATTTTTTGTTCTGAAACCGACATTTTACGATATTTTGACTGGGTGTCTATGGACTGGTTGTGTTTGCAGTTCATTGAGGAATTATCTTTTCCTTTCTTTACTGACACCTTTATATATTATCTAATATTATTCTCCTAATTACATTTCTTTGTAGAATTAAGATTTTATTTATTTTGCTTCAAGTTAATAAAATTGTAAAAATCCAACGCAAGCAGTTCAGAGGCTGTTTCTATCAAAACTCAACGAAGCTTGGACGGAAGGTAACAAGCCTACGGTGATGCTGGAGGAACTTCATGAAACAGCCCAGTGACGAACAAATCGAATTCGAATGAGGCGAAGCCGCAAATATCCGGCTCGAGTTCCCATTCAGATATCGTCTCGACGAAAACGGTTATTTCATCGGATGAAAAAAAAGAAGCAGCGGCGTTTACACGAAAGGATAGTCGCGAGGAGTCGCAGGATTTGCAGTTCCGAGAGTGATTTTCCGGGCAAACGGAGACAGGGCCGGTATATAGTATTCTGCGAGTAAAATCGTCGCACGCCTGGCCGACTCCAGTCCTCCCCCTCTTTCGCGTACAATGCCGATGTTTGGACACACGGCTCCAAAAGGCTTGGACTTTTCCTTTCGTTCGCTGGACAAGTAAACAGTCGTTTATCTCATTCGGCCACGAATGCGACTAGTCGACCGCCTGCATTTCTTACTCCCCGTACCCCTCGCGCGTACGCGAGCAATGCCATCAGATCTTGCCTTTGAAGATAATCCAATTCGCAGGGATCTCGTTATTCAAGAATACTTGCTTTTCATTTAATTTAGTAGAAGAAATTACATGGACTTCCCAATCGTGGTACATTAATCATGAAAAAGCGTTATTACATCAGGAAGCGAGTTACTTTAATTCGGGGTTGAAAACAATTAAACATGCCTCGTGTATCGTTTCTTTGAGAATGCAGTATCGATACTGAATTACTAACAGTCACGCAAACGCATCACGTGCGAACCATAAATTGATTCTTGCACCGATTCTCACGCAATATCCTATCGGTGAGCTATCGAGCCGTGCTATTGAGATACGATATTAACCGGTAGAGACCTTCCCCTATTGATTATGTGGTGCGTTATGTGGGCAATAAATTACGTTCGTTAATCCACGTAATCGCGTTGAAACGTGACCGTTAACGATTCGGTTGATTCGTTTATTGGTTAAAAGTTTAGAAGGCTGACATTTTTTATCATTTACAATACGTGGTACTCGTTTTTAACTTGTATTGTTTGAGCTTATAGGTGTGGATACGGCTGCAGGTCGACTTACGTGAAAAATCTGTGGGAAACTTGTGAACGCGCGTGACTTTCCAATATGTTGATCTTCGATCTCGACGGGTCGACATTGACCACTTGATCTCTTCGCAACCGGACATCCGCTCGTATCGGCCCGCAATGCCTCAGGCTGCACGTGTAGCGTGGATCCTCCGGAATCGGATTACGTTTGTGTTTTCCTCAAGAGACGCGTATCTTCCGTGCCTCGTAATTTGCCACCAAAGGAACGTACGCATGTGGCGAGTACTCGACGTAACGTGAGAGACTTTTACAAAGGGTAGTTCCTTTTGCACGCGAAGATAATTGGACGGCCGAACGCATTGAAATCCTTCATTTTATTTTATAATTTTATCATAGCTCAATCGCAGTATCAACGTTATAAAATAATTTTTATTTCGATCCTCATGTTCTACCGTCATAGATCATTTTTCGAAATGGTACTTTCGATTTCATCTGGGCGACAGGTTTCTCGAGTTTCGCGAGCGTGACGCGCGCCAAGAACCAGTTACGTGGAACGATTTCTGGACCACGTCCTGTTTCAATTCCGTCCAGGAAGTGTATCGCCACGGTGCGGAATGATTGACGACCGAAGGGTTGCGGCACTTGCAGTCCATAACGTACGCTCGAAACACGATTCTGTTCCTCCCACGTAACCACCTGCGTTACCGAAATAGAACCCAACTGTCGTTTCAACCGTTTTTCCACTTTTTAAGGGGAAAATCCATCCCAAAGTACCATCCCTAATCTAGCGTTTTATCCCAAAACGAACTTCCTAATATCATCGATTTCGACAGAATATAAATATAAGCAAACAAATATCTAATTTATTAGCGTAAACGGTTGGTCTATTTATTTAATTAAAATCTGTCAGAAAAATGTTTTATCGTCCGACTTGGCATAAAACGAATGGATAAAAAATTGGTTGAAATCCATTACGTAATCCCGGTAAGATGGAGCTGGTAACAAGCTACTTAGAAGGGAGCTGAACGTGCGCGGTTAAAGGGAAACCGTAGGGGGTGGAAGTGGAAGCGATCGCGCGAAACCTACGGAACAGAGCCGAGACTCGCCGCAAAATCCTATTTTACACTCCAGTATCGATGCGACAAAGGGTTTTCTGGCCGCGGTCGGCCGCAAAATTATGGGAACTGGAATACCGTAGCCACCTTCCTGCGTGTCGATACTCCGCTCTTGTGCCATTAGCCGGGCATTACCGTAAGAAGTATTAAGGATCGCGACACAATCCCTTCTCCTTTGGCTATTGGAGCGTGTTGGATACAGTGGCAAACATCGGACGGTATTCGGAGGCGCGGGCAGATTCTCCGTCCTCCTCTGCCTGGTCTCTCGCAAGAATTGTAGTTTCCTGTTTAGGGAAACACCGACGGACAATCGGTGAAAGAGCGGCTCTGCCCTCTTAGCAGTGACCAAGGTTCATTGTTCTTCCATTATTGAGAGCAACCCAGGCGTGTATTCCTTACACCTAATCCTTTAATCTCCGAGAAATGGAGCTGTTTGTGGCAAACAGATCGTAAACCTGTCATTGTCCAGTTTCTCGTAACCGTATGCAAAATCGACCCAAATCTCTGAACCCTCTTTCGGTCTTCCAATGCCCACGAGAACATTTCCAAATTTTATTTCATACAGGATTTTCGACCACGAGATCGAATTACCGTATCAGTATCAATTTTATTCGCGATACATTCTAAATAAAACTGGAAATAACCACATTCCAATTTTTCTGAGAACTTGGAAGTTTTTCAACAGCGATAATAGAAAGAGCTACCAAAAGGAAAAACCGCAAAAAATGAAGAATCGAGTGGACGTGAAAAGTAGTACGGGGAAAAAGAGGAATATGTAAAAAAGCGTATGCGGAAGCTGTCAAACGTAATCAGCGTCAACGGTGAGCCTCCCGGTATTGGAGAGTCCATTTCTTTTTTCTCGTCGATAAAAACCGCTAGTTTTTCAGGGAAATTGTGGAAAAAATGGGGCAGAGGGTCTCGCTAGGTAGCAGACCGATTCGAATCGGCCGCGTTTCTACTTCAGCTTCCTCGTTGCGGTTCGCACGCGGTAACGTTACGCGCGTATCGTGTTACTTTTCGAATCGCGTGCAGGGTTACATAAGGCTACAAAGTGCTGTTCCCGGGTTCACGACACGGTCTCTCGAGGTGACGGAGCTAAGAACGGGGGAAGAATATTTCACCTTCCACCGGCGATTTTTTTCCCGGATTTTCGTGGAAAGAAGCTCGGACGTTCGGCGATACCATCGCGATTCGAAGCAGGTCCCAGGTGGTTACGAAGATTCGTCGAAGATCCAGGGTACCTGACAATTCGACCCTTCTCGTCTTACTTCGGAATTCTCGAGATCGACCAAGACGATCGATTCGCCTCTCGAACAGGCTTCTTAAGCATTCGCAGAAACTCGAACCACCGTGACGTAACAATGGTGATTGCTCCTTTTCGTGGCGTTCGCGCTGCATGAAACTCGTTCCATCGACAATGAGTGCCGATCTCTTATCTCCATTAGTAATCTGTGCGACTGTGGATCCTCAGCTTTTTCGCTTGCGTAAAAATCGGACGATGCCGCAGATGATGTAGCTACATAGAATTCTCGAGCTCCTTAGGGTTCGATATATAGCTGAATTAATGATTAGTTTAAATTTGTAAACAAATTAGTAAATTTCCAAAACTTGTTAATTATTACAGAAAATTTTTCAAAATACAACCACTCTTTCATCGGTTTAGACAGAGGAATGGTAGGATAATCATTACCCCGAGTGATTTCGCAAATTATCGTGGTCAGCGCAGTCATCGTCGAGCATATGGCGCGCGTGCCTCGGAAGCGTGTCGAAGATTGCTGGCGTGTGCCGTGCTCGCGTAAAATGCTCGAGAATACCTCCTCGACCGTGAACAATAATAACCCAATCATCTATCTGCTATTTTCCTTTCAACCGGTCACGAATATTTTTTATCGAATATTTCAAAAACATTTAAAACGAACAAATATCGTGATTGATACACTAAAATTGATACACTTATACACATGTACCTTTTGAGTATAGAGTATCAATTTCATATCAAATGATACTTCGTTCTTAAATTTATCAATATAATATAAATAATCTGCTTGGCAAATTTTTGTAAGTGTCTTACGCGCAATCTATAAATGCATATCGTTTACACCCAGCAAATCCATGGAGTTTAAACTAATTTAATTGATACACTCTGAGGGATGATTGCGGCTCGTATTACGTGAAATTGTAAAGAATGAAAAAAGTCGGTAAAAATATACGGAGGATACGCGTGCGCGTGATCAACGAGGGTGAGAGATAGGAAGGCACGATCCTCCTGTGGTTTTTGTCGGATTGATGTCATGCGAACGGCCGGAGGGAAACAATTGTTGTTGCTACACGCAGCCGCTTGGTATTTTCATCGCGATACACACCCCGGCTGTCGTCACGTTTTGCCTTCGAGGGATCTTTTTTTTTTACTTCGCTGTTAGAGGGGCAAGTGAAAATAAGGTTGAGGGTGCGAACGCTTCAGAATGTCGGAAACGATCGTCTCTACTAATTACACCGTGTCCTCGGGACAAGGTTTAAAGAAACGCAAAATTAGATGCTTGACATACCATTCCTATAAATTGTAAGAGGCTACTAAAAAATCTCGTATTCGTTTTAATGCAGTTTTCATCGAAAATTTTTATGTTAATTTTAAATACTTACTTCATAAAATAATCGTGTATTCTAAATTATGTGTTATATTACTCATTCTTAGAACGAAGAACTTAGATCCTCTTACAAACGAAAGAAGAACATCACGCTGAGCAGCCATTAAAATAGTAGTGTTCAGCCATTGCAGTAACGACGGTACACACATTACTATTTAGGTAACCCAGCGCAGCTTCGGCATAGGGGTCAGTTTTCTAGTCCGAGTAGAACGGTCAGCTCGGGGTAAAAGGTTTCTCTCTGCTGCAGCTGTTAAACCCTTGACCTCTACGGTTGCGCTAGTGAAAAGGAGGGTAGTGGGTCCAATAGGAAAGTTTCGGAAGGTGAACGGTCGTTGCCCACTGACCAGCCAGCCACGGTCACTGGATGAACGATTATGCAGCCCGAGGATGAATCGAGCAGATGCGCGATTCTCGTTCGACACGTAATATTGAATCAGGTACCATTTTTTCCCTCGGAAAAGGTTACCGTGCAGTTCGGATGTTGCATTGTTGAATTTTGGGCTTGAATTGTGTTTTCGATGTCAAGCTCGTGATTTAATGCGGTAACCACGTCGCATCGTATAAATTCTATTAAATAATATATTCATAATTTCTAGGAAACATAAAAAAAATTAAATATTAAGTAATTCGATGATCACTCGGTCTTAACGATTCCTCGTATAAATTAGAAAATATGGAACATAGTTCCTTTTAACCTCTTAGGCACGGCACGCCACTATAGTGGTTTTCGAGGATTTCGTCTCTGAGAAGGACACGACGCTATAGTAGATCGACGTGTATAACTGAATTATAATTTTAAGAATTATATTATGAGAAATATATTAACATAATTTTAAGAAAAATTATAATTTACTCATCAAAAACTTCACTCCAATGTACTCAGAAAACAGCATTGTCTGTTATTCATTGCATTTACGCAATTCGCGTTAAATTCTACTGTACAGAAAAAAAGCCCCGCGCAAAATTTTGCCGTACCTAAGAGGTTAAAATATCCACTGGCTACATATAAAAATCTTCTCTCTGGAATGAAATAGATGGCTGCGGAGGTGGACCAACGTTTAGTCGTCGATGCGCGAGTGATTACAGCACCATCGGGCGAGTATCAGCGAGTTTCGGAGAAAATGGGATTGGGACAACGTTAACGGAAGCTGCGGCGGTAATGATCTCGTTGGCGGTAATGCAGGTGTACGTTTAATAATAAGGGTCTTTCTCCGGAGCGGTTGTACCAGATAACCAAACCCAGCGTGGGTGTGACTGTTTACCCCCGCAGCCTCGGCCCGTAATTATCTCTGTTATTTTTTCATTAAACTTCTATCAACGCGCTCTCGGCCCGGCTCATACCCTCTTCGGCGCGGGAAAACGCTCCGCGCGCGGCGATATAATTGTATTCGGCAAGGGGAGGAAGACCGTTCCCCGTTCTTCGACAGCCTTGTTTTTTAAGCGGAAAGAGAGGGCGAAACTTCAATTTATTTTTCATTCATACCGGTCTATATATCTTGGCGAACAATTTTAATTGCGCCATCCTTAATGCTGGACGAACGCTTTGAACAAGATTTTTTAATGGTACAAAACGTAATTCGGTACGAGAAATGAAACGCGGATTGCTTCGTAGAGCGGAAGAATCAACGTTTACCTTTATTCCAACTTCTCTTACGAAAAATTGAGGGAATAGAATTAAGATGCATTTTTATTAACATCGCTTTTAACTTTTCATAAATGATTTCTTTGTCGTAGAGATTATATGGATTTGTAGGTTAGATACGTCGCTTCATTTCGATGTAATCTAACGACCCAGTAATCCTTAAAAGTGTTTCCTCCTAAATTACTCATTTTGATAGTTATCAGTATCACATTTGCGCTGGATCCTAATCGCACATCTAGGGCACGGGCTTCCTCGTTCTTCGTCTTAAGCAGAACTTGCGCACACAAAAATTTTCGACGACTTTAGTAAATCAAGTAGAAGACGACACGTTAAAGAATTTTATAAAAAATTTTACAGTATGCTTGCATTTTATTTTTTATTACAAATCGAAATTGACAGCAGGATTACATGTTACTTAATTAGATTTTATAATTAACACATTATAAGTCTTATTATTTGAATATTTGTAAAAATTGTATTTAAAAAAAAAAATCGCAGTGCATTAATCAGAAAGGAAAGCAGTTGTGTATGCCAAGTTTCGTCGAGGAAGAAGGTGAGTCCAATCTTGAAGCTAATGCATCGCTGATACACCGTACGTGTAGTTGCTCCCTTTCCAGGCAAAGTTCACCGGGACAAGAACTTTTAAGTTCGTCCTTTGAAGCCTCCCTCGAATGACTCGACCCGGCCGATCCTGTCCGTGAAAGCGTGGACCACGCGTAAAGGGAGTAATGAAAATGGCGTCCGGTTCGTTTCTTCTTGCCTCGTCCAGATGAATGTCGCCGGATATGAGGTAAGAACAATCGTCTATTTCAGAACGGAACGTATCGATCGATACGAGCAGAAAGTTAAATAAAGCGAGAAGACTGAAAAGCACCGGATGTTGATATTTTCGGAAATAGTACAATTATTGGACTTTTAAAAAATGCCTTTCAACTATTTAATTGATAAGCGCAAATAAGTGGAGTTGGAATAAATCCTGTCTTTTTGTAAGTTAATACTTTTCACAATAACATGCTATAGTAGCGTGAGCAATAATCTTATTTACTATCCACGAATTTTATTTTGCATCCGGCTTTGGATATTTCGCGATGCGATACGTAGAAGGTCTGGTTTTACGCCAATAATACCGCTAGCTTTCATATTCGGTAGCGAGTAAACGGGTAAGTAAACTATGGAAGAGGATTCGACTTGGTATCCAGGGCAACCGGACCCTATCTCATCCTCCGAGGTCCAAAGAGCGTTTCTAGATGTCTTCTTAAGTTGCCGGAACAAACTTCGACTCGGTAGAACAACGTGTAATGCCCGGGGGGAGGTGCAGGCGAAAGGAAAAAACAGGAAGAGAGAAATTTACTTACAAGAATGGATTACTTTTTCGCCAGGGGTCGTCCCTCGCCTGCTCTAAATATGATTTCACTTTAATTACGATGTAATTAACAGCAGGCGAATCGTACACCTTTCTAATGAACTTTCTCATCTTGCAGCGAAGTTAACGATTCGGCGAATTAGTCTGTGCTCTAATTACGTGTCGTGTAACTAAAAAATGAACACTGTACGGATTTTTAAATATTATTCTGCATTGTGAGATTTGCACGAATTCAGTATATTTACTGTATGTACGTACATCAAATTCGTAATTAAGGAATTGATAAACATATCGTACTTTACATTTTATGTGTACACGATCCGCCCGTTTTTTAGGACGTAGAGTAGAACGATCAGTCACTAAAATATGGAAAGAAGATGTAAAATGCCGTGATGCGGCAAGAGTTTACGATTCGACTCGTAGAATAACATTTTTTTGAAGTAAGAAGAGTTGCAGGGGAATGCTTCATCTTCTTTTTTATGGAACACCCACGGTCTACGTATAAGGGAAAGTTCGAGCAAGTTTCACTCGATCCGTTCGACGCCCTTTCTCTCCTCCCTCTTTCATCCCTCGTTCTTCTCGGGAATGATCGCGGAAACGTTCGAATCGCGTAATGTTCCCGCAATTTTCCAAAAGGCCCCAACAGAGGACCGAAGCCCGGGGATCACAATGAGCGATCGTTATGCGTATTCAAAATGGCCTTTACCTGGCCAGGGTATAGCCAGAGCCTATTGTTGACCCTCCGGTTTCTAGGAAAACGCAGCCGATTGTGCAAACCCGCGCGCTCACGTGCAACTGTGAACCGATACGAGATGAAACCACCCCTTATGTTTCCGGACCATGAGAAAAGATTAAATCCTCGGCAGTAACGCGTCCGTCTTATACGTGTCGAATTTTTTAAGTAATTTCCGGTTTCTCAATATCTATATTGCTCGAATCACTTTTCACCCATCAAATTGTTTCTTTCGTAAAAAAATATGTAATTTCTCGTCTGATCTCTATTTGACTTTTCGTTGTTA
>SHCU01000375.1:40657-54714 GCA_004307685.1 Ceratina australensis
ATCGACAAATACGTAGAGTATTCTCGCCTTGGACGCGCTAAAATTAAACCTAATTATACGAACCTCCAATTAAAAATAGCCTCGCGGTAACTGTAAACGAGTTTAGAAAGGATTATGCATATGTACTATCACTGATCATCGTCGTTCATAAACTAGCATCTCGAAATCTCAAGGGAATAAAAAAGTCGATCTTTAACGATTTTTATACTATTTTTAGTACATCCGCGTTGGAAATCATTCCAACGGCCAATTTATTGTCACTAAACTTATCTCTCGTGTAATAAACATCACGAATCGATTACACCATCGCCAGTCCCGTAGCGACGGTGAGAAAAATGCTTAGTAATGATCGTTTCGATGAAACAATACTTGCGGCTTCAATTAACCCGGTTGCATCGTTCACGTTTTCATTTCGGCCGGGCACGCTTAATTTCTATATTGCATTTGTCCTTAACAAAGAACAGGAAGAAAGGGTCTACATAAAGATGAACAATACTTGTGTACGCAATTAGAATGGGAGAAGGGAGAGAGAGAGGAAGCGCGGTAGGAAGAAGCGAGAGACAAGTTTATTGCTCCGGTTTTCGTCCAGCTGTGAGCGGCCGACGAGCGGCTCATGAATAATTCAGATCGTACATTATTTACCTGGCGGAAAATTGGAATCTATCACGTTTCGTGAACATCGATTCGAATGCGATAAAAATAGCGTGTTCGATTCGACGCGACACAATGCGCTTGTCCAGTTATTCGATTTGCCTTCTGCAAATTAATCCCGCTTCCGATTACTCGTACGGGCTCCATGTCCAATTGTCAAACCTCAATTACATTGTATGTTAGGACCGTCAGTATCCTTTCAAGATTCCAAATCGCGAGAATCGAATAACATACCGTAACAATGTTTATATCAGAGATCCAAATTTAAAAATTCAAAATTAATTTGTATATAGTTTTAATTTTTCATTTTTATATAGTATTGATTTTCACAATTTTTTGACGATATGAATTTAAGATTAATTATACATTAATTGTTGGTAAAATAAATGACCTGACAAAGGGTTGAAAGACAACTGTTTTAGAGAATGTGTTGAATTTTATCTTTATAGAATAAGCAACAATAAATCTGCTGACCAGGGTATTTCCATTGGTCTCATAAACGATTATCTCTTGTTTATGTTTAGCCGATGGGCCTTCAGTTCTATCTCGAACCTTAACACTTTGACTGCTGCGAGCGTTTACAGTGAAATCTCCTTCAGGCCACGCGTACCGCCGTAATTGTAACAAAGAAGAATGTAAATATTAAAAGATGTCGGGAGTTATTAGCTGCAAAATTATTAGGGTTGACTGACAATAGAACAAATCCCTGTCTTCTTCGGAGTTAGCATAATATCGGCGTTCGGAAAAATGATTCCGGAGGAAGCATTAGACGCGCATGCAAGCAATGTTATGCAGATAAAAGACGTCGAATGGGCCGATCAGAGACACGAGAGAATTTAAAGAAAACAACAACTTATTGTCCAAGTTGTCCCGACCAACCCCAGCTTTGTATAGAATGTTTTCAAGTTTTATATTCTACATAATTTTCTTAATAAACCATTTTCGTATTACTTCTATAACAATAGTTTATATTAATAAATATTCTATTATCAATTTAAGTTTATATTAATTAATATTCAATAGTTTTGTTACTTCCACTGCGAAATATCTTTTCAAACACATACGAATATGCTTTGTAAGTAGTCAAATAAACGTCACCCGAATATGGGCGACGCGGTAGTCAAAGTGTTAACGTCTGGGGTGCAACAAATGCTTCGCAGGCCCAGGCAGTTGCGTTCCTTTGTAACGCCAAGAGTTAAAGATTTCCAGATACATTTTTAGTTTAGTCTCGTCCGTAGTGTCGAGGTGAAAAGATTTCCTTCCGCGTCGTTAAGTTCTATTTTACAAAACGTTAGCCGAAAAATAAAAACTATAACTTGTACCAAGGATATTGACAGTTTACTACTTTAATATATGAAAGTAATAGATACAAATGATTATGTTCCGAAACTCTCAGTCGCACTCTCTTTCTCGTTAATTCGCCTGATACTGTATTATTCTTCGTACTACTAAGCCCCAACTGAGGCGCACTCTTCCTTTTATTCCATTCTCTCGTCCTCTCCTTCTCTCTCACACTTATTCGTCACCCATTCGCACACCTCATTCGCCCATGCGAATTCGAGCTTATTTACGAAAAATTCTGAACAAAAATAATATTAACTGAGTTATTCATTGAGAATAGCCCATAAAACCAATAGAATGAATTTTGGTTAATCCGGGTGGGTTGTTAGTCACGGAATTAATATTCGAAATAGAAATCGTGTTTGTTAAGCGTTAAGGGTAAAAAGGTAGCGGGAGGAGTTCCGTAGGAAATGAAACGAGAAAATTCGATTGCCGATCCCGCGCGACGCTCCACGGGGGTGAAATTTGCATTCGACGGTTCCGCGCGGCGCGTCGGGGTGCTAAAAGTTATTAGGGGGAAAGAATACGGCGCGGAACGAAAGTTGGAAGACAGTGGGGAACGTCGTTAAAGCTGATTCCTGGCCAACTTTTCCGGCGAGTTGCCCGGAGAAAAGGGACCCGCGATATAGCACAGTTCTTAGACTACTTGCATAATGAAGCAACAACTTTCAATCACTTTCTACAGTTACATTTCATTCGACGGTTCGCTGCAATAAAAATAATTAATAATTCAGTTTAAAACAGTAGACGCGTAAGACACGGCTGAGACACGTGGATTTTATATTCAACAGTTAACCTCTTAGGCACGGCAGAAGTTTGCGCGAGGCACTTTTTCTGTACGATAAAGTTAAACGCGAATCGCGTAAATGTGTAACAGACAATGTTATCCTCTACGCGAGTACATTGGAATGAAGTTTCTAATGATTAAGTCATCATTTTTCTTAAAATTATAATTCAGTAATACACTTTAAGCCATATATACTTTACTATACTTTAATATACTTTAAGCCCAATATACTTTTCATTCAACGGTTCGCTGCAATAAAAATAATTAATAATTCAGTTTAAAACAGTAGACACGTAAGACACGGCTGGGACACGTGGATTTTATATTCAACAGTTAACCTCTTAGGCACGGCAGAAGTTTGCGCGAGGCACTTTTTCTGTACGATAAAGTTTAACGCGAATCGCGTAAATGTGTCACAGACAATGCTGTCCTCTACGCGAGTACATTGGAATGAAGTTTCTAATGATTAAATCATCATTTTTCTTAAAATTATAATTCAGTAATACATTTTAAGCCATATATACTTTACTATACTTTAATATGCTTTAAGCCACTATAGTGACGCGTCGTTCAGAGTAACGACATCCGCGAAAGCCACTGTGGTGGCTCGTCATACCTAAGAGGTTAATTGATTGAATGCAGATTCAGTAAGCAAAGGATCGTTGGTATAACGACGCAAAACAACATGATATCGTTTTAACCCTTTGACTACTACAGACGCATATATGTGTCTGACGAAAGCTATTGGTATGGACTAAGGACGCATATATGCGCTCGGTGATTTTCTTATTGTTCTTGTTTCTTAGATGAAAGTCTTTGCTTATGTATACTTCGGATTTGGATAGTTTATGTAGTTTTGTTTTTTGTTCATTTTGGAGGGGATACTGTAACGGTAATTGGACTTTGTACTATATTATAATTTAATACATCGCCGAACTGAAAAAGTATTCAGTCCCCAGGGATAGCTTCGGCTCTGAGTATTCAGCAGTCAAAGGGTTAAAGAAATATCAATCATTTTAAGCATGTTGACTAAACGTTTCTTGCTTACTGGACATCTACAATACTTGCATGACGATAAAACAAATTTCGTTTTCGTATTAGAAAATGAATGAATCAATTATAAACTTAAATTGAATCGTCCTGTACATTTACAAAAGTCGATTTGCCACAATAATAGAATTCTCGTCCTTGACCCGTTCCCGTACATCGTTAAAGTATCTAAAGAATTCTTTAACTACGTATCTCCCAGACAACTATTCCCTGAACTATGTGTGAACGATCTAAATTGCGGTGCGGAAGTTAAAATTCGTCTTAAGCGTTGAAATTCATTTCGAGGCCGCGTTCAATCCTCGCCTCCAACTTGTTGAATCTGGGTTGCAGGATCCACGGGATTATCCTGCGAGGAGAAGCAGGCGATCTTAGACGAGCATAATCGGCTGAGACAGCTCGTGGCACTTGGACAGATTCACGGGCAACCTGGCGCTGCAAACATGAGGGAAATGGTGAGCTCCTTACCCGATTCTCATGCCTCTTCACCCTCTCTTAAAAGATTCTTTTTTTTTATTCGTCCGAGCGCTGGAAATGAGAGATAGGGTTTTTTTTCGCAGGTCTGGGACGACGAATTGGCTGCAGTCGCTCAGAGGTGGGCTAACAGGTGCGCAGAGGTCCATGACAACTTAAGGAACGTTGGTAAGTTTGTCTCCCGTCGGCGTAACAGCGTCGAGCATTCTTGTGCATGTTTATAATCAGTGTAACTATATTTATTCTATTAAGTTCTAACATTTAAACGAACTTTATTTTATTAATTCTCACGACGCGAGACGTTGTCAGTATAAGTTCATAAATATTAACTCTTTGCACTCGAGAAATTTTTACACAATTATTTGTTGCATTTCTTACATGCAAATTAATGTATTAATAATTTTTTCTTTCGACATTTTCTAAATTAATGTACATATGAATTTTATAATAGTTGAGTTTAATTCAATCAATAATACATTGAACCAGTAATTATTTACCTACATAACAAGTATTTTATAAAACAGATGGTGACTGATAGCCACCTCTCGAGAGCAAAGGGTTAGGTAAACCGAAAAGTAATCAAAATATTTTTTTATTGGCGAGAAACATTTTTCTGTTAAAGAAATTTTACATTTTAATCAACAAAATAATTTCCTTCATTTTTTAACACCTTGCGTCAGCAGGCAATTGTTCAATTCCTTTTTTAAAAAAAAACTCCTTCCATTGTGCATTAAAAATTTTATCAAGTGCGTTTTCTCTTTTTCAACATTATAAAATTAATGCCTTTTAATGTACGCTCTAATGATCTGAAAAGATGGTAATCCGACGGTGTGAGATCTGGTGAATACGGTGGATGAAGTAAAAGTTCCAATTCAAGATCTATGATCTTTTCCTGTATTCTTTTTGTAGCACGAGACCTCGCGTTATCGTATTGAAGGATTCGCAAGAAACTTGAATTCCTTGCCTATAATATACTTAAATTCCTGCACTTTTTCTATGCGATGAAGATGATCCTAAATTGTAGACCATGGATAGCCGATCTTTAGTGATAATTCCCTAATAGTTTCAGGAGTTTAATCTGAATCCATCATCACCATCAGGATATCATCATCTAATTATGATTATTTTTCGGTTTACCTAATATATTTATTAAATCATGAAAATTCTTTTAAATAACCGAGACACTATCGCGAGTGAAATGGAAGGTGATAAGATTATTGTACAGGGTATTGTCTGCTATCGGTAACAATTAAGGGGCGATTGGTTTCACAGGTAGATTCGCGGTGGGACAAAATATCGCGCGGACGTGGACAACGAAACCCCCGGGACCGTACGACGACCAGCCGAACTGGCGTCAGAGGATCTCAGAGTGGTTCAGCGAGGTGCAGAAGTACAGAACCGGATATAGCGAAGCCACCGGCCACTATACACAGGTTTGATGGTCTTTCAAGTATCCAGAAACGATTCGATGCCCACGGGAACTATACGTGAATACTGCAGAATTTCCGTACAATTTTTAGAACCGTAGAAGCAATTTTAGCAAGTAAACTCGAATCAAAAGGGAAAGTATTAAGGGGAAAGCATTGTCCACAGAAAATGCGAAAATGAATATTTTCAGTAGAATTCTAATAATAATATGACTAACAGAATTCTTGATATTCAGACGATTTAACATATCTCTAGTTTGTGAGAGGGAAGAGGTGCATTCGAAAGGGGGATAAATCTCCAGTATGCGAGGGGATGAAACCGGTTTTAAATTACTTGTAGCTCGTCTGGGGTGACACGTACTTGGTAGGCTGCGGCTACTCCTTCTATTACGATCCAGCCCGGGGCTACACCAAGAACTACGTGTGCAACTATGGGCCCAGGTAAGAATCAGAATTCGATTTCACGCGTAAACCCTCATAAATTCGATCTTCCCGACCGAAGCTCACCACAAATATTTGCCTATCCTTTGACGGTTACAACGTGTAATCTAATAAATACAATTAATAGTATTACGAAAATCTACCAATAATATGAAAACCGTATTCATTATCGAAGTTCAAATTACGTCATGTTTTCTGAATTAAAATCGCAAATTATTATTTTGCACGAAGTAGTTTCGGGAAATTGTTGAAACCGAGAAAGATTCCGGTTCCGAGTTTCCAATGCCGATTTACATTTGAACGAAAGGATTGGATAAAAGATTAACTTGAGATTAAGTTTGGATTAGATTCAGAGCCGCGTTTAACTTTTTTAATCGACCCCGAAAGAGCGGAGGGTGTACGGAGTGTAGGGTACAGCACGGCGGGGGGGATGGGTACGTTTCGAATCGATATTTCTCGTTGCTGCGAAGAGGTTGTCTGGCTTCCAAGCGAAACGCGCGTATTGAATCCTCCCCATAAATTTCCTTGCTCCTCGAGTATTTCCTGTCGATCGCCAGCTTATTACCGTCGACAAATTGAACGCGCCTGTACCTCGCCTTTGGCTTTTCTCCTTCTCAAAAGGCCACCGACCTCCCCCAGTTCCACGCTCTCCCTTCCCCCGCGGGTCTTAAACGAATCTTTTACAGAAAATCTATAGGGGAATAAAAACCCGAGAGAACCCCTCTTAACGCTTCGGAGGAAAACAATTTATCGATACTCTTCCGTTGCGCTTTCATTCATTCATCCTGTGTTACCATTCCTGGAAAGATTGTACAGCTTCAGACAATTATTCTGGATCCTTCTGGATCATTCATTCATCCTGTGTTACCATTCCCGGAAAGATTGTACAGCTTCGGACAATTATTCTGGATTCTTCTGGATCATTCATTCATTCTGTGTTACCATCCCTGGAAAGATTGTACAGCTTCGGACAATTATTCTGGATCCTTCTGGATCATTCATTCATTCTGTGTTACCATCCCTGGAAAGATTGTACAGCTTCGGACAATTATTCTGGACCCACTACTTCTCATGTGTGAGTCCCCTATTGGGAAAATATTCAAAAGTAATAATAAATCTATGCCTCATTTTTTCAGTGCTCAATCTGGCATTAATGCTGCTAGCTTCTGACATAATTTTGACGTTTCAGAAGAAAAGCAGTTTTAACCTGCACCTTGACACACAATTATTAATGTAACATTAATGAATATTAATAGGTATTAATTGAGCTAATAAGTTTATAAACAGTAAGCACTTACAACTTAAAATCTAAATTAAGCTAAGAAATAAATTAACCGTTTGCACTCGTGAATTCTTTCTCCAAATAAATATCTACAGAATTTGCCTGCGTAATAACTATTTTATATTATATAATTGTTATATATTATATGAATTTATCGACAAATTTTTATCCACAATTTTCTATATCAATACGTACGTACATTTTGTAGTAATCAAATTTAATTTAATCAGTGATATATATTTCATTTTATAAAACATCTGGCTATTGCGAGGCGCCTCTCGAGTGCAAAGGGTTAATAATAAACTCTTGCGTCTTAAAATGTTAATTAAATTAATATCAAAATAGGCGATAAATGAGTATAAGAAAATATAAGGAATAAAAACATAAATAAATAAGTGAAGAGAACATTTATTGTTTTCTTCACTTATATATTGCACAGATTTTCGCGTATTTCTGCGTCCAGCTTCGAAATAAAATTACCTTAATAATTGTTTATCAAGATGCAGGTTAAAACTGTTTTTATTTCGAAACGTCAAAATTATATCAGAAGCTAGCAGCATTAATGCCAAATCGAGCACTGAAAAAATGAGGCACAGATTTATTATTATTTTTGAATATTGTCCCAATAAGGGACCCACTACTATTTATGTGTGAATTCCCTAGCGAGGCAATATGCACAAGTAGTAAGAAAGCTACTCGTTTATGTTTCAATGCTCCAGGCTTAAGCATTGGCAGCATCATCATATGCCGGAGAATTGAAAAATAAACCAATAGATTTCTCACTACTTATGATTATTGTCCCACTAGGAAACTCACACATAAGCAGTAGTGGATCCGGAATAATTGTCCGAATCTGTACATGCAGAGACGAACGGCGTGTAACTTACGCGTAGCGAAGTAAATTTTCTAGATACAAAAATGTGTGTAAAGGAAATAGTGTTTGCTGCCGTTCTCTCTTGAAAACAAAAAAGAACATGTATAAAATAAAACGAACGGAGAGTGGGAGCCCGAGGCCGCATGATATTTTTAACCCCAAAGCACACAGTTATCTTATCTTGGTATGAATAATTTTCCCCCGGTGAAGAGCAAAAAAAAAAAAAGAGAGAGAGAGTTTGTATTCCTTTTCTCGTTTCAGCGGCAACGTGCTCGGCTTTCAACCGTATCAATCGGGCCAGCCTGCCTGTGGCAGCTACGGGATGGTCTACTCGAACCGATACGCGGGCCTTTGTTGTAAGTTTCACGGCGAATAATTCTGTGTGTGTGTGTGTCCAGTCATTGGGGATTAATTTCTGGAAACACAAAAAAAGAAAAAGGGAGAAAGAGACACTTTATTGGGGTGAACGAAGGTTTATAAATTGATTTTCCTTTGTTTTCAGCCGGCGAACAGTACTACCATTTGGGTGCGTTGTGCAGCTACGGTTGACGGTCGACCGAGAAGTTCAGCCCAAACTGATCCGTGGATCGTTACTGATCGAATTGATCTAGTTCATTGTTCTAGTCTTCGAGGAATTAGTCGTTAAACGTAGAAAATAGTTAGCTGATAGATAGGGAATACGATGAGCCTGTTTAAATAGATTTGAAATTGAACTCGCGATTCGTTTGAAACATGGCCAGGAATGGCGATTATATCCCTGGTAGCCAGCGTATCGTGATGTTATCTGTAATCGGGTTTGTGCCATTTTAATGGAGGAGAAACATGCGAGTTCATCGCCGGGATAAATTAATTTCGATTCGACCCAGAATCGTTTCGATCACTCCCCGTGAATGGGATCAACCGAGCTTAATTTCAATCCGAAACCTGACGCCGGATAAGATCGATCAAACGTCTCGCTAGGTATACCTGTTAATTGATAAGTATTAATTAATTTAATAACCGGCGGAATTCCGTTGGTGTTAAATTAATTGAGACGACGGGCGATCAGTGAGGTTGAAAAAAAGAAAAAAAAATACACGCGTGCACCGTATCTTTCTCGCGTAAATATTTATACATGTTTCCCGGCGCTGCAGTCACGTAACGGCCGCGATGCAAAATGCATGGCGAGGGTGCAAGCTGCCGGGGTGGAAACCGTACGCGGGAGTTTCTCGTTTCACGTGGAATGTTAAACTTTCGACGATATTAGTCTGTCTTCTAAACGGGAAATTAGGGACGACCTTAAATTGCGAGATCTGAAGTTCCGATCTCACGTTCGCCGATTCGAGTAACCACCATAAATGTTCGTACGTAACTTTTACAGTTACGAGCGAACGGGTCGGAAATGCAAACATCCAGCGGATTAATAAGACCGTGTGGAACTAACAATTGAACGAAGTGAAATTCACCTCCGCCAAATTGCGTTGATCGTAAAAATTGTTCGAAGCAATTGCTAAAATGACTTCGATGAAGAGAATGTGCCATAATTCCGGGCATTAAAGAATTATCGGTATAACTATGGATACGCGAGACGAAACATTGGAATTTTATGGCTACCGGCCGGAATTAACGTTGTAATAAAATACGTGGCGCGAGATAAACTAAGCGAATCATACATAGGTAAAAAAAAAAATACAAACCCGCGATAAAGTTTAATTCCCTTATTCGGGGGACACCGAAATCCCCGGATATCCGATGCCGGCAGGCTTCCCCACCCGGCACAATTCTGCTCGGATTTATTGTCAGCTGCCTCTGGTTTACCGCACTGTTTCATCCGATCCGAAAAAAATGCCCGAGATCTAATCCCTGAATAAACCTATTTTTGCTCCCATTGACTTCAATCGGATTTATTAACGCTCCCGTTTATTTCATAAATATTTTATCCATGCAACCGGACAATTATTAGGGCCTTGAATAAGTTCTCGCTGTTTTTTCAGAAATGGTAGTAGCGGTACTCCGTGCATTGAATTTCGAACCGTAACGCACATTCAAGGAATTACTGTATCTAATCTTAAATTTCAGTGCATGGTAGTTCACTTTAGTCTAACAAATGTAATTATTTATTAGATCTGAGATGTCCATTTTTGTGCCAAATAAAGTGTATTTGCGGGCAATTTTATTGCACTACTTTATTCAAAAGAAATCGGCAGCTGAAGCACGTAGAATTCTTGTTGAGACCTACGGTGACAAAGCTCTGTCGAATACGATATGTAGGTTTGGCCCCCCAGGTAGAGACTGGTTTCGACGCTTCAAAAATAATGGTTTTGATCTTGAGGATAAGGAACGTCCTGGCGCACCAAAAAAATTTGAAGACTCGATCAAGACCGATGTCAGACGCTAGCAGAACTTGGAAAAACGTTACAAGTAGATGAGTCAACAATTTCAAAACGTTTAAAAGCGTTAGGAATGATCCAAAAGCAAGGAAATTGGGTGCCGTATGAGTTGAAACCGAGAGAAATTTTGTACAAAAACAGCGAGAACTTATTCAAGGTCCTAATAAGTAAATAAATGTTGAACCCAGGGTGTGTAAATTCAGAGTTTCACGCATCACTGTTTACGATCGCACCAGTGCATTCATTCACGAACGGAACTCATTTTCTGTTTTTAACAAAGACAATTTTTAATATGATCCTCCATCTTTATTCTTCTTGCTTGAGGAAACATGATAGAATTATTTGCGAGAAAAACGGTACAGAACGTCTTTGGAATCGCGTCAGAGATCAGAGGATTAATGGCCGGGGTAAAAGCCAGGAAATGGAGCCCCGTAGCGACTCGCGAAAACATCTTGGTCGGCATGGTGTTGTGTTTGAATTACCAGCTACCACTACGCGCAAACTGATGTAATAACAGTTTGGTAGCTTGTCATGGCCCTGAGCGCTGCGTCGCATCGAGCGCGTCCTCTCCAACCGGAAACCTAAACACCGTTGCAACGGGAGACCCATCCCAACTTCGGCGAACGAGCTAACCAGAATATCGATTGTAATAAAGTGTTAAAACAATTACCATCCTGCCTGCTAGAACGTAAGAAATCGACGACCTCCTGGTAAATGTATTTATAAATGTCGTCGTATAAAATAAAATAAATGAAACAAAACTATATTTAACTCAACGCACTTGATTAACACTTTGACTGCCGCGCGCTAAACCATTTCCGTATTACTTCTATAACAATGGTTTATATTAATGAATATTCTATTACAAATTTAAGTTTATATTAATAAATATAGTTTATATTGATTACTATTCAATAGTTTTGTTACTTCCTCCGCGAAGTATTTTTTCAAACGCATACAAATATCCTTTGCAAATAGTCAAATAAGCGTCACCCGAATATGAGTGACGCGGCGGTCAAAGTGTTTAATAATTAATATAATTGAGTAAATAACAAAGCGAATCTTTAGCGAATAGTCTTTAACACGCGTCGACTTTGATTTTGCTTCTTTACCTCGACCACTGCATGGAACCGAATGCCCTCTTGACGTCTGCAGAGTGTAATCCGAGGTCCCCTGCGCTGTTGCCAAGGTTGGTTTGTTTAGGGCACAGCACTGACCCTACGGTGTTCTCCCGACAAAGTTAGCTTCATTGTTCTATTCGAAAACTTTTATTCGAAAATGTCCCCACATAAACGAGAGTCTTCATTTGTAATAAAGAAAAATTGAATGGAACGGAACTTCAAAATAATTGCAGGAACTGAAATCGGTTTTAATGTTCACGATTGAAAGTTCCAGTGTATATCTTCTGCGAACCTTATAAAAAATTGATTTAACAATCCATTGATAGTATATAGCAATGAGATGAGTCACGGTCTGAAGATCTGAAAAAAGTTGTACAAGAAAACCAATTCGACGGTCATTAACGAAACCGTAGGAATTTATCGGCATCTACCTCTGGAAGATGTTCACGCTTTTAGCTTAAACGTATGCTAATCGAAAATGCTGGCCCGTTGATTCAGTGACTTCTGCACCTGTATTCAAATCAGCTACGAGCTATGCGAGCCTCGATGTCATTTCAATTCTAATCACCGGAGGCAGCGATTAACGAAATAAAGTTTTAAGAAAAACGGTTCTCGAATCAATTAGGGATCCAGGATATTTAAATCGAAGAAACAAGAAAGCGCGATCAAATATTCCGATAAACATGAAATGGAAAAGATTGCGAGGATTAAAACTGAACGATTGAATTTATTCGGGGACCGAGAAAGTACAATTGCCCTGAGTGATAAATAGCGACGTACTAAAAGGTATCACGGGGCACGTTTAGGGGCAAGAATAACATGTTGAGCATAATGTTCCGGAAAATATTTCAGTGTTCGGCTAAACGACGAGAAGTTGCCCGTTTTATGGGGTAGTTACTGTCGCGGGTTGTCAGGGGCCGCCGTAAACAAGCGGGCCAAGTGAATTTAAAACAACGTCCGGCCGGCTTCGTTGAAATTCGGTTTAACAGCTCGCGGCACGCGTAAATTATACCGTTCTCCTTGTAAAGAGCTGAGCGAGATGAAAATATTAATTGCAAAAGATACACATATATATATATATATAATTGTAGTTACTCACGATTAGACGTTTGTTTCTTTATTGAAATTCGCGCGAGCAAAATGGAGAGGGCCGAGTGACGATCAGCTGCATCTTTGAAATAATATATTTATTCTTATTTTAAAATATATGCACAACAGTTTAGGTGTTATTCACAATTAGGTATTTCTGTTCCATTTTTTGTTTGTTTGATTTACAATTATATACTCTTTACAATTCGCAATCGAAGTAAAACTAAATTTATCAAAGATATCATTTAATATATTTGAGAATAGTTTTGTAAGAGTCGAATTCGAAATTGTCTAGCTAATCGGCCTTCGTTTCCCGGTTCATTTGCCGTCAACAATCTGGCAATGATCACAGATTTGCGTCAACTGGGTTTAGGGATTGGTTATCTTTGTCCGGTGGGAAGAGATTCTGGGTGGGGTAAGAAAGACCTAGCGTACAATACTTGATCGTGTAATAATCGTATCTCGTTAAATTATTATTTCTTTTCCTTCGCTTAATAACCGTAAGATTCGACTATGCGCCGAACATTTCAGATATGAAACGGCCGCGGGTCGCGCGGAAGCGAGCTTACTTTAAATTGTACTTCGCACGTTGAATAATATACTTGATAATCTTCCCTTCTTCCTGCAAATTTAATCCTAATTAGATATTTAGTTGTTTAATCTCGTTCTGTTTGTGCAAGCCATGTCAATCGTCTCGGTTGCGGTTTAAACGAGCTTGCAAATCTTCATTCAATCGTTGATACTCGTATCTCCATACTTGTTGGAACACGCGGAACTCCTCAGAGACACTCATTGAACGTGATAAGGACCGCACTACGCTGACAGAATACAAACTGGTGCTTTAGGCCGCATTCAGAAAACATTTTTGAATCGATAAAATGAGCAATTATAGCAAATATACAATAATAATTTTGATAGAATTCATTTCCATAGAGCGGTGTCTCTGACGTCGGATCATGCTGACCGCAAGCTCGATAATCACTGCGTGTGCACAATGAACGTTATCTGTTTAAAGAGCAACATTAAAAATGGTGACGACGATAAGGGAGAGAGGCAAGTATTAAGAACGATGGCTTCAAAGAAAGAGGAATCCAGTGCAGAGATACTGAGCGGTGACCATATAAAAAAAGAACGAAACTGTTGAGCTGCGAACG
>SHCU01000375.1:68440-98076 GCA_004307685.1 Ceratina australensis
GCTGAGATTCAATTCTTCGCGAGTGTTCAGATTAATTTGAATAAACGTGATCCCGTGAGATAAACCGACGGATCAAATCGAACGAGGATATGATATCGCTATTCGGAGATCATTCCGCTGTATCCGAAAACAGTGAAAATACGGCGAACAATTCTCGCATGCCTCACATACCATCGCAAAGATCTTTGTACTTGACGGCTGGTCAGAAGAAGGACGGAAGAAGAACAGCTGCGGGAAACGTGTCTCTGCTCAAGCGCTCGACGAAATCGGCATGCTTTGCGAAACGCGATCGGCAGGTGCGTGTCCCTTCACACGCACGCGTGTGTGACGCGGTGGAACTCGATGGCAGTGTGCGTTGGTTGAGTGCGTGGCACTCGCGCTCGACCGTCACAGATCAGACTAAACAACCTTCAGCTTATACGAATACAGAACGTTGTCATCCCACTCCCACTACTCACTGTCAAACGAGATAGTCGAAAAACTCGATAACGGAGTCGATTCAAAACGTTCCAAGCCAACTTCGGACCAGTTCTACCAGCTTCATTCATGATTCATCAGCTGATTGCATTTTATAATTTCTTATCCGATATATTTTACAGAAAGCCGAAGGACCCTAGGCCTAACTTTTAAATTCTGTAAAGGCCTGAGGTATTCTGAGGTATCTAGGTATTTTTACCTACCTAGGATTTTTATGGGTACCCAGGTAAAATTATCAAAGGGAAAACGAAATTCCAGTCGGAATCATAAATTTTCCGTGGACCCTTGTCCTTACCAGGCTTAGGAACTTTCACTAATATCACGTCGAGAGGAAAATCTACACCGTCCTAAACCAACATCTCTATTTTAATTGTTAAACAGTTGGACTGACTCACTGTTCGAGGCTTGAACGACTACAATGATGGTCAAAGGCAGGATCGATCCCATCGCTAGCGAATTTATGGGGGAACTTCCTCGGTTTTTCTATTAACCGCATGTCTCCAATCTCGTCCCGGTTCATTTTTGCCCCCAAGCAATTTTACACGGACATTTCTCATCGCATTTTCACAGTCTTTTTTATCATGATTTCTTGCTTCCCAAATCTACCTCACTTTACAGGGAATTGTATAACAACTTGCCTTATCTTCAAACATTCTTTAACATTTTAATTAGTCGCTTAAACGAAAGACGATAAGAAGAACATTAGTATCAATTATTCATATCTCCACTTGCGCGAGTATTGCAAAGCAAATGTAAAGGGTGAAGGAGTGAGAAAAGGAAATAACGAAGCCGCATCGAAACCTGCTTGATACGCATGTATATAAGATTTTTTTTTGCGCATTGGTGGTTTGTTTGTTTGAAGTGCCAATCGTCGTTCATTGTCAAGATCGGGGCTATGTATTTTTGCGTGCAACCGAAAGCGCGTGGCTTGGCCGACCGGACGGCTTCCCGTGTGCAACTCGTTTTGCAACGGCAGCGCACGCGTTACGTAACACTTTAACACTGCAGCGTTTGCACGTGCCGTGTTTCGATATTCGCTAATTAATCACGCTAATCAAGCCGAGTTTTTCTTTTCGATCTGCAAGGCCGTGTCCCCCGTCTATCGAATTAACATTATTTTAATTGGATCTCAAAGTCGATTATCTTACAAGTTGGATTCGGATAAAGCGTCTTTGAAATACGCTTGAAAAATTCGCAACCCGGTAACGATGGAGAATCGCGGCAAGGGACCATCAAGCGTTAAGGCTGTACTTAATTGCAAATCAAATCACGGCGTGCCTTTAGAGCCGCGTAATCAAATAGATAATAACGTGACGCCCCGAGGACTCCCTGTACGTCACGTAAGATACAAGCGTACCCTAATTGAAATTCAATCAGTGCAAAGAACCCGATAGAAGAGGATCGTTTTACTTAACGATTTCAAGATGGCGCATTTATTGCGGGCTGCGGTTGAGCCGACGCTAAGCAGCCGGTTACCTGAAATTAATTATGAGCAGGCAAGCGATGAATAAAAATCGCGCGACTTGGTTCAAAGGCTGGAGTTATTGCTAGAAATTGCAATCGTTTATCTCGATAGATTTATGCCAACACGGAATCCTGACTGACAATTTGGTGCAGTGGTTAATGTCAAGGTTCACTGGTTCACTGTCACGCAGCATCGGAGTCAAGGCCGCGACGTTCAAGCCGAAGGAACTCTGAACCATTTAACTACGTGTAAATTATTTTTTAAAAAACCCAATTAAGCTCGTATCATTGAAATCGGTTTAATCGGTATTACGACATGAGCATTACAGACAAGGCTGCAGATAAAAAACAATTTCCATTCGGTCTATCTTCCTGGAAGCTCATTTTTCAAATTACGTAATCGATGAACGACGGAAGGCAAACTAACGCCGAGCAAATATTTGAAATGGAAACGCTTTCAAGTGGATGATAGAAGAATTTGAAGAACTCTTCTTTGGAAAGCGGCTCAACGCGGTTCTGATTCCACTCGACGTCCGATCCGGTAATCGGCCGGGTCTCTTCGAGGCCCAGAAGGGCTTTGCGGGGGAAAAAGAAAAGGAGCAACAGGTGCGCTCGGTTGGGTACAAAAGCGACCGTAATCCTCGCACGGTTCGGAGCCAGCGTTGGGTCCGATCGTACTTGGAAGGCATCTAATACGGCCACGGAATTTCAGTTACAGCTATCGGCCCGCGACGGCCGCCGATGGATTGAAACGCGGATAATCTCCGCAACAACAAGATCACACGTTTACGTAATGTACCGGTACCGGTTGGTTCGATTAACACACCTGCATCATCATCCTCTGACGATTACTGAATACGTCTGTACCGTAATAAAGTCTATCTTACAATCGTCGAACAATTTTCTATTTCCGAGTATTAAAATAATTGTTATTATGGAATATATTCAATGAGGAGTTCGTAGGATTTGATGAATTCATTTGGAAAATTTTTAATTCAACGATTTTCGCTTTCCCTTTTAAACGTACCAAAGAAATTTTATTGGCCAAGCCTGGAACAAGAGAATCGTTTGACTCATCGATCGATAAAAGTGCTGCTACCAGCTTTCAACCGGATATCAAATATCAGCGTAGAAAATAGCTTTTTCCCTGTACCAATTAACTCGAACCACTTATTAAAAAAGAAGGAACATTAAATTAGGCAAGACGGCAGAAAACTTTAATCGGCTGGATTCCAATGGAATTACTTCACCGTACTGTTACGTAGATACGAAAAATCTACGCGGAGCGCCACGACCCATCTATTTATTCTGGACCAGCTACAGCCACATCACGCTCGCAGGGAAACCATAACTTCAAAGAACTATAATTAGATGACCCGTTGAATCACGTTGGTAAAAATCGAGCAAGAAGTTATAATATAAAAAAAAGGTTGTATGAAGCCAGAAAATCAAGAAAGAACTTATAAAAAAGAAGTTGAATGAAGGCAGAAAATCTTCGGCTGACCTCATCGTAATCCCCGTTATTATTCTGATGCATTCTCCCTCCGTCATGGGCTTTCAATCCAAATTGTAATCCGAGAACACCCAAATCACCGAATTTTTACGTCAGTTTTTTTATCTAACGTAAGCACACGCGCACTGAATCACATGACGGTCAACGAGCCTGTCCAGATAGGTGGAAGTTACCTCGAGGACGATCCAGCGGTGACTGGCGACGAGTGACGACCGCCGGCCAGACCTCGACGCAACTGGTGCACGTTTCACGCACAGACGCTGGGAGGTGGTCTGAACACGAGGTCTCCGACCCGCTTACGGGAAAACTGTTACAGGAAGACCGCCGGATGTACATGTAGCAGCGGCAGCAACTATCAGACCAGCTGATACCCCCCGTACCACAGCGATCGCGGATGGTAACATCTCGATCATTTTTTACATATCTATTGTACCGTGGAGTTGCCTCGCGATTTTAAACGTTACATGAGAGTTTGCGATCAATATTTAATTGATGCCATGTCGATTTGAATTGAAATCAATATGTTCTGACAAATTTCTATACTCTTATCCTGTTGTGAAGTTGTTTTAATGTTTGGGCATCGCAACAATTCTTAATTGTATAGCTGCGACCAATTATTGTTAGTCGTCTCCAACTTATGTGTATGCCCCGTAAAGGGACAACATTCGGACATAAACATAAACATAAGCCGGCCCGAAGTTCGTGTCCGAAGACGTACATTTCTATTTAACGCGTGTTGACACGTGATTGTAAAAATGAAATAATTCTTATTATTATCAACATCGGTTTGTAGATTTTGACGAACCTGGAGACAAGTTTTATTTTTATATAGTATTTTATATACATACAGGGTCTTCGTGCATCTGCATCCACATTAAGTAGAAGGGTTGAAAGACTAAGAACCATGCCAGGGGAGGAGCTTTGGATTGGGACATTCTTAGCGGTCGACCTGATTCTACACGCTGGGGAAGGATGATTAGGGGATGGGGAATCTTGTGCCAAATCGTCGTCGCTAGCATAAACCAAAATTGAGAGATAATTAGTAAGCAATCAATGCAAAATGCACAGAATACTAATGCCGGCTCTTTGATCTGACGCAAGAATTCTGCTACATTTCTTTCAGATCTAAAGTATGCTAGCATTAATTTCATTAAAACGAACGTTTACTGCAAATCAATACTGATTGAATTCATTTCTGTATTTCATCAAACCAGATTGTAGGAAATAGTACTTTATATCGGTTCATCATAGATATCTACAACAATCGATATTTTATTAATCAATAAGACGAGATGGGATCAAAGCTACATAAAAGCAGGCGAGATGGAATTCGTGGCAAAATCCCTTATCGATCAGAAAACATAAAAATATAAGATCGGATTTGATTCGAGCGAATTGGAATAGTGCTGGCTGGGATAATAATACGTATAGCCAGGCCTCGCTTATGCGAGAGGAATTAGGTCATTGCGAAGGGAACGCGTCGTTCGAGCCCCCGGGATGGATAACTCGCGGCAGGAACGCGCGACATTTTACTGCCTCCGGGCAAAAAAAAAGAAGCGATGGCGCACCCGTTTCCAGGTCAACGATGTGGCTCTTTTAACAAGACACCTCCTCGCCTATAGACAATTCGTTGCAAACGATTCTTGCTTACACCGATATTTTTATTGCTGACCACTGTGCTCCCTTCCCTCGATTCCTCGTCCGGCGATCGATTTTTCAAGAACGAATTTACAGCAAAGTCTCGATCAGATCTCGCTTCGTTCTTCGTATAAATTTTTTAATTCGTATTCCTTAAGTCTGAAATAGTTTCTAGGATTCGTTGATACATTGCATCTAGCCCTCTCGGTTTGTCGATTTATGAGGTAAAATTATCTAGAGAGATGATATACAAAGTAACTGGGATGGAAATTAGGGCAGGAATCGAAGATGAAGTGGCGCCTTTAGGCACGTGTCCAACGTAAACGCAATAATACCGCGCATCCTGCTCCCCGGCATAAATCTCTCGGCCTAAATACTTACACATTGTCTCCTCCGCAATTAAAAATATAAATGTCCACGTCCCTGTTCGTAATTCAACTTTCCTGAAGCGTTAGACGCGGCGCGCATTTCTCGGCCAATAATTATAACGCAGGTTCCCCTGTAAAGTGATTTTTCGTCGGTTCGTTGAAGGAAGGGCGAAAAAAAAAAACTGTTGTGCTTCGGTCTTCGCCCGCGTAAATTTATGCGGAGCCCGGAATTAGCGCGGCCTGAAAATCTCGAGTCGTATTTTCGGTGCGCTCTAGTAAAATCTACACGAGGCCTCTTTCGCAATTACCCAAAGGCTATTGACGCCTCGCTGAACCGAAAACATTTCGCTAACAACAATCCGGCTGATAAACAGTTTATATCAAACTTGGTTAACAACAAGCGGCAGAAAAACAGAATTTCATTCTCACATCTGATTAATATTGCGCGTTGCACAAGTCCTAAGAAATCTTAGATTATAACTCTCACTGTTTATTAATAAATTAGAATGAAGAAATTATACTCTGAATTATTTTATAGCCAGAAGTGAGAACATGAAACCTGTCTCTACCATGATTATTGATTAAAACACGTGTTCCATTTGATTTACGTGTAGACTTTTAAAGTTTGATTGAATCCATCTTTCCGAGTCTCGTGAACGCATGGTATTTTTCAACGACAGCTCCAGTTACGCCGACTATTTGTTATGTGCGTTTGGTTGATTTATCAAGGCCCCCGGCGAAGCCTTCTTTTTATCTATTTTTCCAACGAATGTTCAGGAAAACCGCTGAGAGGGAAACATGATGCAACCCGGGTAACAAACCAATCAATTTGTTATTGCATCAATTTTCGTTACAAAATTTCTCTTACGGTTCATCGATTCGTCGTTGACGTCACAGCTAATACTGTAAAAACAAGTTGTTTTTGTAACTCCAACGAAATGTAGTGGCCAATTATAATTAATGGTAAATGATAAGCTGCGGACTTTCGAGTTCGTGTAAAAATTGAATGTACACAAAAATATAATGCCTGAATTTCATGTATACAACTAAAATATCAAAGTGAAAACGTATTGGAATTCTCGAATGACAAAGCGAAACCGTATTTGAAATACATTTTCCACGTTGATAAATGCTTTACTTTCAATCGACTCTCTCATTGGTTCTTTATAAACCTATGAACTATCGAAAAAGGAAACTTGAGATTGGAAGAGGTGTACTTCCTGCAGGCGACGCGCCGGTACTTTAAGCTTGAATCTCTAAAAAGTCGGCCAAAGTAGGCTAAAGGCGCATTATTTCGCAATCGATTTAAACTAGTGGCGACCTTGTCGTTTTTTTTCTAAAACAAGCCACGTCCGTTTATAAATTCATACGAGGCGGGCGTTATCGATGCATCGATAGTTTCTCGGGACGATAAAACTTAGTAAACACCGATAAGATTGTCAGTCGTACGGTGGTTACGATTACTTTCCTACTACGCACGATTCGCGATAAACATTGCGCGATAACGTTCATTTCTCAAAATGCTCGAGCCGAGTTAATGCCAGCCGAATCGCTCGTAACGATTTAACATTCACTTTAATCATTCTTAAACCGATTTTAAGTTAAGTGAAGCATGGTATCAATTATAAAAATGCATTTCATTGCAAGATAATTTAAACAGTGAAGCATGCACTCTATTCTCAATGCTCCGCATAATATAATATAATATATACGTCAGATATTCATATTTGTTGTAAATGCCATTTTGCCAATTTGCAATTTAATTACTGCAATCTGCATATATAAAATCTTTGTGAATTTCAATAATGTGTAATCAACAGCGATACGTGACTCTTAGTTTTATGCCTAGAAATTATATAATAAGATTACGAAATCGATTAAGATAATTGATTAAGCGATAAGATAAACTTCAATCATGATTTCACTTTGGCTATTGATAACATAGTATTGAACTTGTATACCTGATTAGTTTTTTACTTGTTCATTGTCAATAATTGAAGATTGTATACTTCAAAATTTAACAAAACTTGAAAGTTTCCATTAAATTCCTTATTAAAAAGTATTTCACATTCTTTTCGTCGGCTGCAAATCGCAAGTTAAAACTGTTAAGTAAATATTCTTAAGACATACATTGAATTAAAGAACAAAACGAAAATCTGTTATTGTTACATATATATTTTCACGTGCAACGAAGTCTTCATTTAAAACTGTGTGCAATAGGCTCGTACAAGCGAGCAATTCGTCTCAATTCGGCTCGCATTGAATAATCGCGGCATTACATCTCATCGTGGGCGCAACAGACCATCTCACAGGAAATTCTACTTTCAGCAATTGATCGCAACCTTCGCTCGATACGATATTTACTAAAAGTGAAATGGGATTTAAAATGACGAACGTGGGATTAGCGCGGCCCGTCACGGTCAAGGCGAGCATTCCAGCTACTCCACAACTCAGATCGAACCACTGCATTTACTGTTTCCTGACGTCTCTAAATATAGGACGCGCACAATTTACGTAACTGATGCGCCAAAATTCTTAGCCCAGAGGGTTCACTGTACCCGTTCACCGGTTTTTATGCCGGCTCTCAAGGATACGATTGTCTACCGCAGTGCGGTGCGAACAATCTCGAGACTCCCTACCCCACCTCCTTGTACATACTTCAGAAACCCGATTCCGGAACTCCCTACAATAGATAGACAGATCAAAAACTACTTTCAGAAGAACTTCATAATACTTGAATGGTTTCATTAGAATTACCTCGGTCCCTCTATTGGCAATTTAACCCTTAATAACCTAGAGTTTCAATTTTGATAGCAATCTTTTAAACCGAATGTTCACATTACTATTAGTTTTTTTATAGGTTGGCTGTACGTATTTTACTGTTGTATAATATTCTTTCCAACGAAATTAAAGAAAAAATCAAATGTCATTATTGTTTTATTTTATGTATGACATATTACTTGCGCGGCAAAGTGAACAAGTAAACACATTTTACTAAAAGTTTTGTCGAATACAAATTTGATATATTTTCTTTTTCCGAAGAATATAAATACTTTTGAGGTAAGCGAATATATTATTTTCGCTAAGATATAATTATTTTTTGCGAGTGCATGTTTTACTTGAAGGAACTAGCGTTATTAGGTATATCTGATTTCTTTATGGCCTTAATGCCTGAAGTATCAAAATTGATACCTGTTTTTTTTTCTAAATAAATATGTAAAATAAATATTGTGATTTTTTAGCTATTTTTCCCTTCATCTAGACCCTCAAGCAAACACAGTAATATTAAAAAAAAATCACTTTCGTAAATCAGACTACTAAGGGTTAAATACAAATCGTTTTCAATTTCAAAAGGACAACGAGATAATTACCTCAAGCTTTTCTGCTCAATCCTGAACCTGACGTAAAGTTTACTGTTTTTCAACGGTAAGACTCCGGGGGTCGTGTTTATCAATTCCCCGTCGGCGATCGTAAAGGCAGGATGTTAACAATTACGATTAACATCCGGTGTCATCACGTGGCGTCTGAGGGGCGTGGTTACACATCAGTAATGAGTCTCCGAAGAAAAAGGGCGCGCGTGCGAACAGACGAGGGGGAGAGAGGGGCGGCGAAGATCGAGGGGGGGGGGCCTTGGTCGGAGAGATCGAGAGTGAGGGGGCTGTAGTCCCGGTGACCTCGAAAGCGAGACGGCCTCACGGCCGGAGACTCCAGAGGATCGATATCCGCCCCCGCCATTCGGACACGTCCAACTCGTTGCGGATGCCGTGCGGCCAGTGCCGCTCTCGTCTCGCATGAAAAACGAACACCGCGGTTCGTTCGTCAAAATGATTACAGAGGAGAAGTTTCAGTGGAACTACCCCGAGGGCCGATTATCGGGGTGGCACGCGGGACGCCGGGTTTTTGAAAAGATCGGCAGAACTTACCCACCTCTTGGCTGGATGCTCGAACTAGAAGCGAGTCCATCAACATTCCCAGCAGGACGCGTTTACCTCGATGCTCCCTGCGCGCACACGGCCCTTCGCGGTGGATATTAACCGGGGGGGAATCGAATGAAAAAGAAGTGACAGTCCCGCAAAACGGCCCGGGTCCGAACTCGTGAACTCGCGAGATCCGACGACGGCGACCGGGTTTCTCACTTCTCACACACACGCACAACAGGTCACACAAAAAAAATGTGGAATACGAGATTTTCTCGTTCCTGTACGAGGCTTGCGACGCGCTCCGCGAAACGATCACACGATCTTTGAAAACACTTCATGAAACGGAAGCTGCCATACTACTGTGCGTCAAACGATCGTGTAGCGACATCTCGCCGGCCGCGCGCGACCTTAACGATGTCGTCACGGATGTCAAACCTGTATCGTTCGCTTGCGAAAACGAGTATTTTTAACTTATTCAATATTTAAAACTGAGTTCGCCCGAGGAGATGCGCGTAATTTTACTGATAATCAGGTAGATCCGTTTCCGATTCGTATTCGAAAGAAATTGTAATTGCCAATTTCAATTCGTAATTTAAACGTTTACTTTTAAATATAGTCGCCGTGTTATAGCACTGTAACGCTTCGACTTTCCAGCATGGGGAGGTCCGAACAGTTTTACGCGAAGTTTCGATAGGTCCACGTCATATAGATATTCGTATTCTAAACGCACCTTTAGTCTCGACCCGTCGCCTTAAGCTTTGAACGTTTCACATCAGTTTCGCGTCCTGGTTAGCCGGGGAAATTGTTGCAAAATATCCGTGTGAATTTCAGCAGGGAGTTCGTGTAACCTCGAGAGCGGTCATCGGGTAGGCGTACATCGAATTTTGATAAATAACGGGGCGAAAGGCGGCGCGACCAGGAGCCCGTTCCCCCACTAGAACTTGAAACTTGGTCGGATCATCGCCGCGATCGCACGCACGACGCCCTTAGTAGCATCTCCCGTCTTGTCCGTTTAATGTTTATCGGTAAAATTTCATTGACAGATCGATAAGTCAGGCGTCCGCGGTCGTCCGTCGGGGAACGGGTGTAACGTGACCAGTCCAGAAAAATCGAAACTCCGTCGGCCATTTTGTATTATCGAGCTTTGTTTGCGCCGCCAACTTCAGGCGGTAGTCGCATTTCTCTACTTTTTCGCGAGATTGTCGCTTCTCGTGCACTGTGTGCGACCGACCGATCCTCGGCCCCGAGACGAAAACAATCATTCGTTTTTCCCGTGGAGAGACCCGTTGCCGAGCGTGACCGGCGAGGAGACGAGACAGGAGCCACTTCCAGGTAAGCGAACCGTAGCCAAGCGTTATTCCGCGATAACCCTATTCTCCTCCTCGTGTCGCGAAACTACGTCGTCGTAACGGGTAACCGTCGTCCTCGACATCTGCGCTGGACACAGCGGATGAACGAACGTTCCCGAGTTAACGTCACGCGACGTTCCGCGTTATTTATCACGTGAATCCCGAGAATTGTGACAACGCGGTTTTCCGTGTCCATCGGGGCAACGGTAAAGGGGCATGAAACGAGGCAAGGCTCGTATCGCTGATCGATGCCCGTTTCGCGTTATGAGAGATAACGGACGTAGAAACGTTGTCAGCGAGACCTCGTGCTCGTGAATATCGCATCGGGGGGGAAAAACGTGCGAACGCGTCGGGAGCATCCCTAGCAACCGTCCAGACGGAAACTCCCCGTGTTTCAACCGGTCGAAACCTCCCCATCGGACCTCGGTCTCACCTCTGGAATTAATTCTTTGGTACGTTTTTTACGCGCTTAACCTATTGATAATTATCGATCCGATGCGATAGCCCTATCTCATTCCCACGGTATTGCGTACATTTAGCAATTGTTCATTAGCGAGAAAATCTAATTGCTAATATCATCGAATTATCTTGAAGGAGATCTTTTGTTTGAATTAAACAATTAAGCGACAGCCTCTGTCCGTTTGACTCTGTGGCAACCCGCGCGGTCTAATTTGATTTGGAGAATGAATTTCAATTTTCAGATGGGTTTATTAACATTTTTAAGCCCGTACGCGTTGTGCTCCTGGACAGGACAGCTTATGGTGACGTCAAGTTCTATTAAAACGTTTTATTATTAAATTTGGAATAGCTTCGAGTTTTGTTACGCTATTTTCAACTGAGGACAAACACCCCCCGTCTCTATATCGAGTTGTTTCGTATAGTGGAACGTTCACTGTGCCGTACCGGTACTTTCAGCATAGCGAACTGCAATCGCAACGTTTGACATTGCGTAACAAAATACGCGAAGAAGATTAAAGGGAATAAAAATGATTAACGCTGAAGCCGCGTTAGGAAACGTCGGTTGAAAAGGCAACTGGCTTAATCATCGGTGGCTGACGTTTCGATAATTAATCAGAGCCAACGTTATCAATGCAACGAGCTATTTCGCGGCGACCGATACAGCTCCCTCGTTATCCCGAGCGTACAATTTCACACGGTCGTACACCGTTTCCGTGTTAAAATCAGCGGGAAGATTTCGTTCAATTACGAACAACTTCTTAACTGGTGATAACGAGGCGATACTATGAAGAGAACGCGAAGGTGTTCGAGAGAGCAGCGTCGGAGATATGCAACTAAAATTAAACGACGCACGCCGGTGTGCTGTCCTAGACCCTTTCATTGGCCTTTTAACCGACATTTTCTAACCCCGACCTAGCGCAACATGTGTTGCGCACTCGTCTTCTACAAAAAACCCAGTCGTTTCTGATACGCAGGATTCTTATTGATCCTGTGGTCCAGTCGAAAACTTTTGTTCTACAGCTAACGGAACATCTCGAGAACCGTAGAAGATTCTACGGTGACACGTACGCATAGATAGATTTGATATTGAAAATTAGGGATTTTCAAGCTAATTTTACTGGACTATTAAGGGAAATGGTACTTTTAATGGACACGTGTTACGCAATATCATGCAACAGTGCACTACTATCGGAGCTGCCAGTAGTGTCTCGTAGTATATTTATATAGTATCTGAAGATAAATCGATGGGCCAGGAATAGCCAAGGGTACATTAGTTTGGAAATGTGCGAATGACAATCCTCGGGAAATCTTTCTCTTTTGGATGACGCATTAATTATTTTCAAACGCGACGATGAGAAAGTGGACAAGGAAACGTGGTATAACGAGTCAGAATGATTGATCAAATATTCTCCGAAAGCAGAGATGTAAACGAAGATATCCATAAGATATAAACTAAATACATAGTTGTCTTTTTTTTTAAATGGACGTCTGGTCAGTTTCGTGCATAGTGAAAAGGATGAGTTGAAATTAGTAGTTGATCGATCGCGTGAGTCACGGCCGATTGTCGGTGCCCGGAATCGTTTACCCGGGTAGACAAAGCAAACGGCCGGAATGGTATTTCGAACGGACAAGGATGGTCGGGATCGTCCTTCTGGCATCAACTGTGACCAGTCTTCGAGATCCTTTTTCCTCGATACGTCGCTCACGCTGCCCGAATATGTAAAACTGACGTCACACCTCCTCGCAAAAGGACGCCCACTGTCATTCCTCCTCGCTTCATGTCCACATTGTCGCGCAGAAATCAACATCGCGACATTGTTCCTCGGATGGATCCGAGGCTTCCCCACAGTGTCGGGTTCGCCGATGCCACAGACTCATTGAACGAACCGCTTCCGGGTTAGTTTCCATTCGACGATCATTCATTTATGGCATTGTATGAGTAACTCGTCGATTACTGTATCGTCGCCCACGATTTGCTACATCTTTCGTGGAAATTCCACCCATTCGAAGTAGTTTTCTTATTTATTAAGTGCGTGCTGCAAACATTCGGAAATTCGAATGGTTTATATCTATTTTATTTATATGATGAAAATTGATTGAAGGTCTGGATGCAGAAGATGTGGAGGTCCTAGTCTGGATTGCAATTGAGTCAGTCAATGAAGCAAAGGAGATTCCCTAAACTAATGCGACTCAGTTATGACTAACGATGGTATTACTTCGAATCAATCGAAACTTGTAACTCTTGAGAATCTTGGAAGTATTGGTCATCATTGGTCATTTTTAGAAGTTCGTATACATAAACTTTTTCCTCATTTTTATCAAAGGCATCATTGATGTAAAACATTCTCAGGTTGGAAATCTGTGCGAAGTGATTCGAATTACTACGATCTTGAAAAGTTCCAATTTGTTTGGAAGTTCGTACTCGAACTCCTTGGTTCAGAAACTGAGATGCCCACGTACAGCATTCACGATTATTATGCGCTTCGCTGAACTCAAAGGAGATTCTCCCATCGGTGTAGACAACCACCGAGTATTTATCTGCGTGGAAACGAATATTTAACCAGAAAGGAATATTCAATGACTCATAGCCTTGAGCCGCTGATAGTGACCGTTTTTAATTACCATTGATAACGTAATCAATTATACTAATTCCTGCTTCTATTTTTAATAATAAGTTCTTCGATTATCGTTTAAAGATTTTCGGTAGCATATAATAGTGTCGTATCAGGGAATCGTCTAACGTATGTCTCATTTTTGCAAAATCATGAACGAACGTCACGCTCGCGTGGCGTGTACGGCCGCGCATTAGCCGTCGCACGCGTTTCCTGCGGAGGCACGTTTTTAGGCAAATACTGCGCGTCAATTACAGCACACGCCAATCAATAAGTTCATCCTTCACTGAGCAGGAAATGAAAACCACTCTCCCCCGTAACGCTTGTTTAACGATCTTTGAACTAGGCATAGGACACGAATAAATCATGCTATTATAAATAGCATATGCTAGAAACGAAGGCCGAGATAACGCCTGAAATAAATATAACGGATGAAAGATTGTACCAGTTCGAAAGATACACGTGTTATCCGTAAGAGAAAGGTGCGAAAATTGCTGTTGGAAACGAGAGAGTGATTTACACCTATCGTCGAAGCAAGATTGTTTTTCCATTCTTGGAGTAGAGCCCAGGGCTCTCGCGATTATCGTTGGACGAATGTCAAGACCAAAACTGGTACCTAACGGTTATTAACGAGTGGATACCGCCCTGGCAATTAAATAAATATCTTCTTAAATACAATGTATCACCGATAAAATCAAAGTGACAGAGACGAGTTCCTTCGATCAGGTCTGATATACACCGTAACATCCCATGTTAAATTGTTCTATTTCAGCAAGATTTCAAATAATTATTTTTCGTTTTTTGATCAAACCAGGAAAACTGCTCTTAACGCGATTAAGCAGAAGAATGAATGAGGTTTTGGTTATCCAAACAGGATGTCCCTCGCGATTGATTGATAAGACTGGTATCGCGTTACCAGCACAATAGGTATCCGAAACATTTGGAATCGCGTTACGTAAGCACGCTGGGCGCCGGTGAATTTTAAATATCGGAGACCCGTTTCCAGCCGCGTTCCGCGGCGTTTAATCGGCAGAACCTCTCTTGGCTGGTCTACTTTTCCCCGCTGTGCAACCGCGCCGGACAGCGCTTCGACGTGGACGTCGAACGAGGATCGGAAAATTCCATCAAGCGACGTTAGGATTTCTTGGAAGAAGCTGCATCTTCTCCTATCCTGCGAACCTTTTTTTTTAAGGAAACGCGCGAATCTTCGGGTCATGGTGTCCTCAAAATTATTTCACGAAGCGCCTTTGCCTAACTGTAAAAGTTATCTGATAAATAGTTATTGCCTCTCGCGAAGAAGAAGCATCCTCATTGACTAAACTCCGAGGGAGTGTTTCATTAAAAGTTTGAACACCAGACTCGTTTTCTTTGAAACTTTCGCCGATGAAATTGAAATGCATGGAAGGAGATATTGAAAAATCGCCAGGAACTAGGTGAATTAATTATTCCAAGCCATAATGGCATAATCGCGCGAGCTTCTCGGTGGAAGGGTGTTCATCGTCGTTGGAAAGACGCCCACGACGACCCACGTCGCGATGACTGTTTCTCGCCGTTTTACCTGCCCAGTTCGGCATGTAGGCCAAAATCACCTCCGAAACCCAGCGTGACTCACTGACCTCGCGATCGCACCACGGATTTATTATAAACCGATACAAGCAGCTTCCTAATTCATAGTCCCGGCTGTTAGCCGAACGCCTTGGCAGTGTCCGAAGACTTTCGAGGGATTCGATGGAAAGGAACCGAAGGACCTGAACAGGAAGGCCTCGGTACGTACTACGTCCTCGACCTGATCGCGGAGGTGGCGTCTCGTATGGACATGAAACGCGGTCCACCTGGCACGCCGCGAGAGAATTCCTGCTCACCTACTAACACGCTCCGACTCGATTTCGCGTGGTAACCAATACCTCGTCGCGTATCGAAACTCTACGACGCTACAGGCTTGGAACATTAGAAGGACAACGATGTGATCGAAAATATTTGATGGCGCGTATTTGTTACGAAATTGGTCATGCGGAATCGTGAGAAGCGGCGAGTTGGCAATATGGGGAGGCTACGGAGCAGGCATAGAAGA
Organism: Ceratina australensis; assembly: GCA_004307685.1. Taxonomy (NCBI): domain Eukaryota; kingdom Metazoa; phylum Arthropoda; class Insecta; order Hymenoptera; family Apidae; genus Ceratina; species Ceratina australensis. The sequence continues at coordinate 84,312 of SHCU01000375.1, forward strand.
ATCTCGGAACATATTTGGGCGTGAGGACCGCTAGATTAGTTTCGGCGTGCGTGATTCAGTGCATCGTATAGGAACGGAACGCGGCGCGCAACGAACAGAATGCAAGGCGCAAGACTCGGTTTTTCTTGCCCCGCTGCTACCGGGGGGAGAGAGAGAGGGCGACGACGTTTCTCAAGTGGGATAACGTAATGACCTCCACCTCCGTGTTTCCAACTATTTTCGATACGCTAACTCGTCTCGGCTAACTTTAGCCGCGTTTTCGTTAGTCCAGTCTTTGACTTTGAGCGCTCGCTCCTCCGCACCGGAACTACACGGCTTGACCGACTCGATTTCTCGGATTTTTGGCGCGAAACTAAGTTACAATTATTACAGTGTATAGTTCCGTTTCTCTTTGTGATACAAGACTTGTTTCGAAGTACTCTGTTTGCGTGTTTTGACATTTTATCTGAGTTGACCTGCTACGGAACCGGAAGTCCACGTGTAACATGAACGGTGATACGCGTGACGCGAAAGAAAATAGGTGTATGTAAGTTTAACCCGGGATTAAATAAATAGAAGTATTTTACATTAATTCACTGTGGAAGTACTAAAATAAGAATGCTTTTAATAGCCACTGTGTGTAATGTGGCTCGACTATTTCGAAGTCGAGAGGCATGAAATTAACCCGCTTTCACTGGAGTAAGGAATTAAATTATTTGGTAGTACGTTTTTATGGAATTCCCGATTCCACTTGGCGCGTTTAATGAATGACGCTCTCGCGTCTGTGTTCGAGGATTCAGCCGAGGGCTCGAGCCTACTTTTCATTCGGCAAAGGAGTATCGCGTTGATTGAACGCTTTTCAGACGCCTCCGCAGGCAACAGGTGGTCGGAAGTTTCTTTGAAGAGAGTTTCATCGAGTGACAGCCTCGAAAACGCCAATTATAAGTCGATTACCTTCCTACTAATCGGATAGGTTTACTCTCGGACACCTCCAAGCACCACAGATTACACTGGATATTAACTCGGCGAAAGAAAATTTCTTGGGAATAGTTTAGAAATGCCCATAGTGGAATCTATTGAAACGTATTAACAATTTTCGATATATTTTCTGATTACTTTTTAAACGAACATGAAAGGCTTTGGTTGAGAAATATTTGCGGTGAAATGCCTGTCGAATTGTTTTCTAAATACGTAATTGGAAGAGGGAAAAAAAAGTAGACTGCCAGAACGAAATAAGCTTCGCAGACTCGTTTGCGCGGCTGCCAATTGGCTCGCTAATTACTATAACTGATCCCTGTATCGCATTGTTCGACAGGTGGTTGCCTAAGCCCTGACACCCGAGCGCGAGCACTGTGAACGATGGTCGACTACTACAAAGTACTAGAAGTGCAGCGGACCGCGCCCAGCGGCGAGATAAAAAAGGCGTAAGTATTACCCCGGCTTGTAACGATCGAAGACGCTCGGAGGACATCTAATAAATTATACTTTCTAACTATGATGGAAGAGGGATAACGTGAGGCGAAAACCCCATCCTTTTTAAATAAATTTATTGTGGAATAAAAATCGAATCGGACAGTGGAAAGTTAAACGCAATAAACGTCGAGTAGAATGATCAGGGCAAAGAGGAATGAATTGGTGCACTGAAAATAAGCGTGATTACATGTTTGTCATCAATGCCGTTTTATTTCGCGTAAATAACAGTGGGTGGGTAAAGATTGAATGAATGGGTTTTTATTTCAACTCCGTTGAAGTTGTTGGCGTCGATCCAAAATGCCCGGTGTCCTCATCCGCTCCGCTGTGAAGAGTCAGTGATTAAACAAACCCATCGCGTTGCAGTTACAGAAAATTGGCGTTGAGATGGCATCCAGACAAGAACCCCGATAACTTGGAAGAGGCGAACAGGCGGTTCAAAGAAATTTCCGAGGCTTACGAAGTACTGATCGATGGTAAGTTTAATTCAGTCAACTATATCGAAACTTCCAATCCTAAAACCACAAGTTAAATTTGATCAATTAAATATGGTACGGTGTTCATTTTGAGAAACGGTGGTTTTGGGATGAAATTATTCTAATCAGGGGAAATTATTCTAATCGTGGAATCGTGTCTCTCCGCGGCTTGGACGAGCTAGCTAGGCTTTAGTAACGAATAGAGAGCGTACGAATGCCAGCGGGAGATGAACGACGGCAGCTCCTGCTTGTCAGCAAAGCCGAATTTCGCATGAGCCTACTCTTTCGAGCGGTATCCAACTAGTACGACTTATTCTGGGAGCCAACGTCTATCCGATCTAGAACGGATTGATCCTTATGAATGAGTGTTTCATAACCACTACGTGATAGCACAAATTGAGTCTAATAATCAACGGCTTCGAGTCACAATATCAATTTCCGTCGATTTACGCACACGATCTTGCACAAGAGTTCGAATCAGCACTCGACTCTCGAGTCCCATTGTGTTTTATGCGTATTCGAGAATCGGGGCTTGTACTCCTTTAGCCGAAGCATCGCTGCGAAATTCCTGTCGTCAATCGTTTACAAAAAAAAGGAAAGGAAATTCAATTAGAAATGTTTGTTTCCGGACCGTGCTCGATGTCCAGATGCGAAGAGACGAACCTACGACCAACGATTGTATCAGAAGGCGTCGTCGAGGCCCGGCCGTGGATTCACCTACCGGAGTTACTTTGACTCTCCTTTCCAGCGATATTTCGGTACCATTTAAGAGAAAAAAGACTTTGAGAGAGGATTTTCTTTCGATTTTGTTTTTCGCTGCCACGTCGGATATCTTTCCCTTAGCTCGAAACTCGTAGGATTTTTGCGTTCCCTACGAGCATTCGTGGGAACCTCGAAAGACACTTTTTTCTCTTTGCCACCGTTCAAACGCAGATAATATTGCCTGCAATTTTCTCGCATCTCTAACCAACTGCCATTGCTCGACTGACAGAACGAGAGAACGAGAAATAAGAAACAAATCAGTCTTCAAAAGATCTGAATAAATTAGAAAACGTTTTTCAACTAAACTATCTTTGAATTAATCTTCGAACACTGATTCGTTTCAAAGTTGTTCTTTCTCCACTGGTTTTGCTGTTGGACGACTTCCGATTGACCAGCGTATTCTACTAACCAAAGCCTTGCAGTACTAGCTTCTTGGAATTTGGAGCGAATAAAACCAAGCGGAACCATTATTTTTCGTTGCATTTTTATTAATTATGTTCTCTGTTTGATTTACAGAAAAGAAAAGGCGAGTCTACGACCAGTATGGAAAGGAGGGACTCCAGATGCCAGGTGGTAAGAGGCGGCACGACGACGACTTCGACCCGCACTTCACTGGCACCTTCGTCTTTAGAGATCCTGAGGAAGTATTTAGAGAATTCTTTGGCGGATCTGGTTTCGAAGACCTGCTATCAGGTAAGTAAAACTCCCGTCGAATCTCGATAGAAACCACTTTGTAAACTCTCAATACCAAATTGAAATTTCCGTAATTGTAACCTTAGACTAGTGTGTACCCTGAGACATTGTGAGATTCTCGCGGGAAGTTCGTTTCTTCGTTCTTAAAATGAGTACAATTAAATGAAGAATCTAAAGTTGCAAGAACGAAGCAAGAACTTCACGCGAAATTTGTTAATAAATGGACAAGTTTACAACCCAAGTGATTAACCGAGTTGGACGAGTTATTTCGGCAACAGAACCCATTACCACGTGATTAACGGTGTGCTGATTCGTTTCCAAAGACCTTATCGGAGCGGGACGCCGAGGATCTAGGCACAGTCATCCAAGCAGTAACAGCATAAGCACGTCCTTCTTTAACCCATTCGGCTTCGGTTTCTCACCGTTCAACAACTTGTCCGAAGGTGCATCAGGGAACTTCACGTCGTTCAGCACGTTCACGTCCTTCGGCGGGTCAAACGTTGGCGGTGCCGTGAGACGGACGAGCACCTCCACCCGGTTCATCAACGGAAAAAAGATCACCACCGAAAAGTAAGTGTGCTACAAAACACTTCCAATGATCCTCTTTCAAGAATCAGTTTGGCGTCTCGTTTTCTAATTACATTTCAATCAATTCTTCATCCTAACGAGAAGTCTTCTAAAGAATTAGAGACCCAATGGACGAACGGATCTTTTTAAAAATGTGTTGCACGTGTGACTGTTGCAGGATTATCGAAAACGGGAAGGAAACGATAATGTCGTACGAGGACGACGTGCTGAAGTCGAAGACGGTGAACGGCGTGCCACAATCAATAACGTACAGTTAAATCACAGATATCTACCGATCAAGAAAACGCTCGCTCGATCTCCGCTCGGCAATGAGAAATTCCTGTCGTCGTTTTGTCACGTATCTGCGAGGAAAATAGTTTAGTCTGCGCCCTCCCCTCTCCCCCGACATCCGTTAAGAGAGACTTTCACGTTGTGTTCCTGCTACCGATCTACCTGAACGTGAATTAAAAAAAATATCGATTCATTCTCAGCATAAAAAACGAGTCGACAACCGCGGCAGTCACGATTGTACTTCATTTTTAATTTAGATCATCCACTATCATCCGGCATCCCTCGCATCTCGTTGGGAAACGTTGCCTTTGAAAATAACATGTAGCATTGCCACTGATCGACGCACTTCCGTCTCACGCATTATTGTAACAAGATAAACGACATAAATATATGTACATATTATTATGCAGTTGATCAACCAATACCAACGAGAGAAACGGAACGATATATAATATATATATATACACAGCGGATTACTTTGGCGAAATTCGATGACAGTGAAATTGGATCTCTGAAGCTCGAGCGATCGGGCCCGGTTTATAATTAATGAATGTGCTTAAAAATTTTGGAGAAAATGAGAAAAACTATATTTAATTGCGAGGCGAGGCGCGAACATAAACGTTATCCATCACGTTCTGAGCTTTTGTTCCCGTCACCTTCTCTGTTTTACCAGGTTCGACGAGTCATCGACGAGTCATCGACAATCCCAGCGATATCTCGATGGCTGGCCAGAACTCGAGAACGAGAACAGTCCACGTGATCATCAGAAGGCTAGCCGAATAAAGACGCACCATCCACCACTTCTGACTAAGAAGCACGATAAGAGTAAGAGAAAATAGAGGCACACGCTCTTGCAGCCTTCTCTCATTCGTTTCTATATTACTTACTACTATTAATAATTATACTTTTCATCTGATTTTTGTTTTCTTTTTTTTTCGGCCTCTTCACTATATATATATGTATATGTCTACATGTATATGATTTCCGAAACAAACGCAAACATACATTATACATACATTTATCGTAAACGGTATTCGCGAATTTGCTCTTTGAAAACGAGAAAAAAATTGATGGTTTGATTTCTTGCTTTGATTACCATTTACATGTTTCGGTTGACCAGAAATAAAAAGAAATTCGCTGCAAAGTAGTCTGATTGTAAAACTGTGAGTGAGAGAAAGGAACAGAGAGATTGATTGAGAGAGTAAAGGTCTTTTCTTTCTGCGAGCATGCAGGAGGAAAAGGTTTCCTTCTTTTATTTCTTTAATTTTATTTTACAAAACATTCTGTTGCGTTTTATATAGATTGCGCGTCGTTTCCGTTTAAAAAGAAAGATTTGACATGTTACGTTTAAATTACGGTAAGTTTTCGCTTAATCCTAGATTCCTTAGATGATTAATTAATCGATTAATGAATCCGTTACATTGTTAGTTACGATGATAGAATCGATGGATTCTTTAAGCCACGTCACGACAATTATACTATTACGATTATTATTATTATTATTATATGATTATTATTACTACTACTACTACTTCTACTACTACTATACTACTATTATTACACGCGCTTCGACTGAGTTTTAACGGGTCTTAAGAACGTTAAACGAACATTTTACTTAACACGTTACATTTTTTTCGCGGAATGAGTTTCTAAGCATACTACTAGGAAACGTATCCGTTGCCCGGAAACATCACTATTTAGTTTGAACTTACAGCCGAAACCAGTGTTCTAAAGGATTGTATTGTATCGCAAATTCGTTGCTGTTCGTAACATACCCATGTTTAACTATGAAATGATACGCGGGCATAAAAGCATTCACGATGGAAGAAATGTATTCCGCGGAAATTGACGAAGGAGTCTTAAATCGATCACGTATATACAGGGCTAAGTTACTCTGTTGCGGAAATGTTTTTCTTGAATTAAAAGCAGAACTTAAGTGTCGTAATGTCCTGTTCATTTCTCTTAGTCCCCCCTTGCGTATATACACATAATGATAAGGCAAAAGAAATGTTAAAGCGGTCTTGAGTAACAAGTAAAGGAAAGAGAGAAGTACATTGATTAATACACGCTAATAATATCGTATATATATATATGTATATATATATATTGTTCTCTGTCGAATGGTCGTCCAAGTCTCCATTTCTCCTAATTTTCGATAACTTTATAATATAATGTGTAGGGCAAGAATAACGATGACGGCAATTGTAACAAAGTAAACTGGCAACTTTATTTCTTCAATTTTCTCGCTTTACAATACGGGGTTTCGCCTGTGGTCCGATTGTGATCTCTTAATAGAAAAATTGTGTGTATAAAAGATTTTTCCAAAAACGAGTTGTTCTTTTCTTAAATGTGCTTCGATGTGGTATTTAGAAAAGGTTCGTGTATATGTACTCGAAAAGGTATTTAAGTGAGAGTGCATGGGAGAGTTAATGATAATTGATTTACCGTGAGGGAATCAACGAGAGAATACAGTTTTCGGCGTTGTATATAGACCGAGTCTAGTGATAGCGAAATAAATATTCAGCTACCACCGAGGCCACGACGTTTTCTTTGATTCGTTTCAATTCGATATGTCAATTCCTTGTTTCTTTTTTATTACGATATATATATATATATCTATATATATATATATATACATAAAAACTATGTTAGCACCGATCGTTTGATTATTTCTCCCAAGTAGAAAAAGATTGTTCTTAAACATTTTTGCAACTACTGCACCCTGATATAAAATACGAGTATAGAAAAAATGTAGGGGTTGGTAAAAAGATTGTCTCATTCGATGGGTTTTTACTTCTTCCCGATGATGGATATCAGTTCTTCCACCTTCTGAATGTACTGCTCTTTCGCAGCATCTTGACTCATGCCCTTCCTACCGTTCCATGCGTCCCATTTGGCTTTTCCCTTTAAATCCAGCATGCCTGGCCTGGCTAACAACGTCAAAAAGAACACGGTCAAACACTTAGAGAGTCAAGCTAAAACCTGTGACTTTGATATTAGAGAAACTACGTGGATCCCAGCGCGTGCACTGATCGCCTACTCTGCGTTAATTGCAAGGAGTCGATATCCGAGGTTCAAAGGTCTTATCGGCTCTCGTCGGTACAAGTGTACCAAATTGTTCATAACGCAACGAGTTTTTCGGTAACTAATCACTGCAAAATGCGTGCTTACACGTGTTACAATCGCCGACGGTGGCCTGCTTGTACAGCGAGTACAGTTCGAGCAGGTCGTTGTCCGAAGCTGGTGCCTTCAGTTCCTTCACCTCCTCTGCAGCCTTGTTGAATCTCTGATGCACAAAAAAATAATGAAATAAGTGACAGCTATTTTGGCCTCGCGTACGTGTAGTCAAGTGCACGAAACTGGAGCAAAGTGTTTTTTTCAGGAATTGGCGAGCTTAGGGGTCACGTTAATTGGGATCGCGGATGTAAAACGATAATTACTTCGTCGAGAGACATCGTGTATTCTCTTCTAAACAGGAATGTAAGCACGATCACGTCCGTCCCGTGGCACCGGTGCAGGCCTGTGTAAAAGCATCCGCAGTCGACTGGAAACGCAATCGATGAGCCATTCCCCACTCCTGTCCTTGAGTCGATACGTCTATACTACTGACAATAATTTTCGAACTACGATGAAGGCCTTTAGATGAATATGCTATTATGTCACCGTGTTATCATAGAACACGCGATAGTGTAATCAATGATCTGGGTTAAGCTGGGTATATTACTTTTACTCCGGCAACCTCTGAATAGAATTTTCTCAATAAAACAAGAATTCGTCGAGCACAGGGCTTATCTCGTCTTGACTTCACAGTTATTAATATACTATAAAAATATTAACTAAAAATACTATCTAATCAGAAAACGAAGATAAAACACGTTTCACGTCCGAGTCGGAGAAGATTCGATTCAATATTAAGAATAATGTGCGTACAGGATTTTTATTATTTACAACAGGAAATTATGTGATTCAATGATGTTAGCATTAAATGAAGAAGATAGCTGGTAACAAGAAAGTAAGAAGCAGTTTAATAATTCATGAGGATCATTTATTTCAAGTAAATGAGATACTGTCGACGATGCTTCACGTTTAACTTTTATTAGAGGTACATATAATAAAACTATGATTAATATTTCGTCAAAATAAAAGACGATATAAAACCGAACTCTGTGCTAAATAATTAATCTAGTGCAATCAATAAGACGACTTAATAAACGTGTAATTCCACAAATCTATGCTAATGGTGCTGTAAATATACTATATGAGCTCGTATTCTTAGATGAAGTGATAGAGGATGCACACGATTAATTTTATTGTTAAATTAAATCAGAGTTTTATTTTATACGTTTCCTTCACATTTCTACGTTAGAAACGACAGAATTGCGATATTTGTTAACGTTTCCCGTTTCTGTACGATGTAGCCAGGTGGCATCACTTGCTGGTGATACTTCCACGTAAAAAATGGCGGACTGCAAGGGTGCGTTTTGTAATTCATTACATTTACAGTAAGCTATCGATAGATTCGGTGCGACCCCATACGTATTTACTGTAATAAGTAACTCGTGGTGACCCGTATTGAGTTTTACGGATGGATTCCTAGCGTTGGATCCACCGGAATCGCGTTCGATCTCGCGTGTACATACGCTACCCGACGGATTACCGAACAGCAACATTGTTTGACAATCATTTTCTAATTGTTTCCATTCATGTTTTCCCCGGCAGAGAACAAAGAAGACGCGAATAGGCCATGGTATTTAAAGGTGGACCCACCACGGGAGTCGTCCGGGGATTCGCCTGAAAATTCTACCAGTGGTAATAAAATGCACTGTTGATTTTTTCTCTAATCCTCCGAATTTTTATATTATCGCGGTTATCGGTTGGCCTCTCATTCGAATTATGATCTTCCATCAATTCCGTTCATCGTATCGATATTAAGCGTGAACCGATTGTTAGAATAGAGGAAAGTGACTTGTGTTTTGCTGCGGTTATAGGTTATGATGCGTACACGCATAGACGACTGTTTACATGTGTGAAAATTGTAACTTAGATCGAAAAACCAAGTCGACTTCGTTCGACGCAGACCCTCTGTTCGTTAGGAATTAATCGTCGGATCGCAGTTATTTCGTTTCATCGGGGACTGAATTGTTTCAGAAAGTATGGAACAGCCCGAAACAGCAGAAAACAGCAGAGAGTCTCAGGAGACGCCGTCGAGCTCCAGCAAGCCGATATTAGCTGCTTCGAAGTTCGGGACTTCGTTCGACTTCTCGAAATCGTTGACGATGAAGAGGAGATCTACGATACTGTGGCCGTCTCAATTAGGCACAGTGACGAACAGCCAGCCTACGACGAAGTCCTATTTGCAGCCAGCCAAGTTTCAGAATCCTTTTGCCAAAGTTACGGACCCGACGTTAAGCGAGAAAAATGATTCGGCGAAGGAGAACAGTAAAACAGAAGAAAACGAGGAGAAAGTAGAAGATAAGGTCGAGAAGGAACAGAAAGTTGAAACGGAAGAGGTAAAGGAAAAAGTTGAGGAGGAGAAATCTGAAGTAAAAGAACAGAAGAGCGAGAAGAAACCTGAAACGAAAGAAGAGAAGAACGAGGAAAAACAGGATGCGGATGAAAAGGAAACGAAGAGCGAAGAGAAACCTGTGGAAGAGGTTAAGCCGACGTTCTTGATGCTGGGCGCGAGTACAAAGGACACTGTAAATAGTACCGTGGCACCTTGCACCTCGGAGCCAAACTTTGTGTTCGGGCAGAACCTTCAAGAACGTGTTATGATCGCGAACGATGCGGAGAGTTCGGAGAAGTCTGAAACCGAGGAAAAGAAGGAGGAGAATACGAACGAGAATGGGTCAACGGAGCTTCTGTTCTCTGCGGCTTCGGCAGCGTGTCGTACAACCTCCAAACCGAGTCTGTCGCTAACAGAAGCAGCTCAAGAGTTGGAGGAAGCGAACCGAGCTAACAAGAGGAAGTACAGTCAAATAACGCCGCTGACCGGCGAAGAAGGAGAGACGAACATTTTACAGATTAACTGCAAATTCTTTGCATTTGACAAGGTACGTACATTAATCAATAATATACTTCAAATAAAGAGTGAATGGTGAAACAGATTTAACCGACGATGTTTAATTTTATTTAGGCTACCAGTGGTTGGCAGGAGAGAGGTAGGGGAACGTTGAGATTGAACGACCGGGATGAGGAGTCTCGGCTCGTCGGACGCACAGCTGGCACTCAGAGATTGATCTTAAACACTAAAGTCTGGCCTGGAATGACCGCGGAAAGAGCGGCACCGAAATCGTTGAGACTGACCGCGATGGACGTGTTGGGCAGCATCAGAATCTTCATCGTCCAGGCTGCGCCGAAGGAGGTGGAGCAGTTGCACAACCTGCTGCAGCAGCGGCTGAAACGGGCGCAGGAGCGACAGCCTAAGAAACTTGCGACCGATCACTGATGATCGTTCAATCGTCGCGAGTCGTTTGTTCGTTCGCCAGAACGTTGCCCGAGCTCAGGCGCTGAGATTGACCCGTGAGAACAAGCTCGAAGTCAGGCCCTATCTCTTCTTCATTTTTAGAGTAATAGCGCGATGTGGTGCTGCCGAAAGCGATTCCGCGCTTCTCCATCGCAAAAATGGAAGTTAAAGTCCTCGATGCTTACGAGCAGACAAACAGAACAGCGGAAGCGAAGCGAAAGAAGTTGAATGAACTCAGAATAATAAAACGTTATAATCATTCCCGAACGATAATTCTATTACACGGGGGAGACCCTTTTATTTTTATTTTTCTGTTTAACCGAAATGGGGGAATCCGAGGGAGGAATTATTAGTTAGAGATTTTTGATAACGGCATAATAACTGTACGCGAACACACAGAGACGCGGGCGATCATGAAACTACATAAAAGTATAGTATAGTATACCATTACAATTTTATTTTCTAGTTCTCATCGATCGGTCTCAATTTCTTTTAAGCAACCGCATTACCGTTTTTTATTTTAGCGATGCTCACATTATATTAGAATTTTATTCCCTGTCACATATATAAATATATAAATATTATATATATAGAGATGATTATAAATATATAAATAATGTACTTTGTAAGAACGATAATCCTAGTTTCGTTATTTAACGCGATTCATCGACGAGGAGGCGCTTAATCAAACCTGTCTCCGTTGAGCAGGTCGCATAATCAATTCAGCGTGAGCACAAGCCATGCGAACACGGTCTTGTAATTACTTGTATTTTAATTTTCCATTTGTATATAACACCGTGGCCCGTTTCCTCGTCGTAATCTTTGTGTGTCTTATCTTCATAAGGCTGTGTTCGAGGCGGCATCTCTACAATTTCCTGTCTTAGCGATACCCGCGATCCCCCGGGGATCCGAGAACGACGCGCGTTAACAGAAGGTTTACTTAAAGAGAACAAAAAAACGAAGACGCTTTTTGCATTATCGATGAATTACCGTTTCTTTGTACTCGAAGAATCACACTGTACTTCGTTACATGAGAAAAAAATACAAAACTCTGTATAAAATCTTGATTACCGAACCCTTACCCCTATCCTATGTCGTTGGAATCAGCGAATTTTTAACACGTTCACTGCCACGCGGGGCGTATGCGCCCCACGCTGAACGTTCCGTTCACGCCATGAGGATGCAACTTGATAGTAGTGTTGAGCCAGGTATTTGTTAAACTAATTCGTAGAAAAATAAATTTATTGGTTTGTCGTGTTACGCATGTTAAACTATACAACTTTTCCTTCATAATTATGATTTTTGCGGTATTTTAATTATTGTAAGACATTCGCCAGAAACAAAATAATACAATGTAAAGCGTGGGGCGCGTACGCCCCACGCGGCCTGAACGGAAAGTCTTCGAAAAACGGTCTGGCAGGGAACGGGTTAAAGGGAATGATTTCGATGGACTTATCCAGGCTGGAGAACGCGCAGAGCCGCGCGCAGCCTAATATTTTCCGCTCGCGGCGCTCCCGGCCCGACGCGGGCGGCATTCAACAGGCCGATATTTATAGATTCGAGAGTTTCGCGCAAAGCTACACAACGTTTTCGGTGTGAAAATCCGGCTCCTGTCCTCGTCAACGTCTACCAACAATCGACGGCCACAAATTTCATCGTACGACCCGTTCGAACGAGTGTCCAAGTTATCTCCAGGGGAAGTGCACTTCCAGGCGAGTGTGGTTGCAACCGAGGCCGAACGCGACCGCGTAGCTGACGTTTGAACATTTCTAGCGCTGCTTTTGGTCGCGACACGAAACAATATGCACCGCATACGGACTTACCGTCGTCTTTAAAAAAACAGAACAACGTATCGGGCACAGTTTCGCATTGGGAGAGGCCGTCGATCGCAAACGAGAACCGGGAAGAACATACTTCGCGTCTACCGTTCGACGAATATTCTCTTATCTCTCACATTCCCGAAGCAGAAGCTAAGTCGTCAAGGTCGTGGCTCTTCGCTGACCTAGTTCCCATCGCGAAGAGTTTCTCTCCGGAGGTCATATGTTAATTTCATTAACGATGTGACGCGGTCGTATCGATTGTACGTACCTTCGAACTCGTCGATCGGCAGGAAATGATCGGGAATGAAGATGTCCAAGCGGGAATTCCTCAACGATTACGCTGCACGGTGGCCAGGAATTCGGGCGTCGTGGGACGAGAAGCTGAGAAGATAGCATCCGAGAATTCGGATCAGGGACTTGCCTGACAGACGTCAGTGCTGTTCACGGCATAGAATCCGCTAGTTCGGAAGATGATTCGACGATTCAGTAGAGATTCTCGAAATAATTTCCGCATACTAATAATTGAACATGAAATTCGAGATATTTAAGAATGATAAGTACGTTTGCGCGATAGACGTGAATCGAGTTGATCGTGAAGTGGAGGAAATGGGACTGAGGGAGTGACCAAGTCAAGGTAGAAAGATGATGTTCACGGCTGGGGCGCACGCGAGGAGGAGAAACGCCGGGGGTGGTTCAGGCCGGAGGTCCTCCGCTGATCGCAGGAGCTCGCAGGCTCGCGTTGGCGCGGAAGGATATACTTACAGGTGAGCCACCCGGTAGGTAAACGCCTGCGAATTATTCACCAATTAGAATCACCGGCGACAAAATGATCGTCGGTTAAACGATAATTAAACACACTTTACAGCTTCGTTAGAAGTAACTCGTCGGTCTCGTGCGTTTGTAGAAAATTTTAGAGAAGAGAGTGTGCGCGCGCAACGTAGGAATACTAGACGCGTTCAGATGCATAACAAATATTTTATTCTTGTATAAATCGTTCTTGTATAAATATTTTAATTATATAATATATAATAATAATTTTGTATAATTTTATAATGTGTAAATATTTGTTGCGTATAAATATTTTGTAATGTATAAATATGTGTGTTAACCCTTTGCGGTCGGTGACTTTTTCGGCCAGCGAGGTGGCAGGTCGACGCGATTTTCGCGAATATGTCTAGCGCCGTATATAGATAAAATAAAATAATCTTATACATAAATTATTCTAGTGTAAGAGAAGAAGG
>SHCU01000375.1:99547-111861 GCA_004307685.1 Ceratina australensis
AACGTTCGGCCGAGAAGATTCGCGGTTTGACGTACAAGCGAACCGTCTGGATTTATGATAAAAGACGTTAAAAGCCGCGTTCGATGATATATGGTTTACGGATCTAAAAATAGTCTCGCGTTCGACAGCATTTATTCGCGCGTGCGAGTGAATCCGGGCGCTGTCGCGGGTCTCGCGCGGGGCCGCGCGTGTGTGTACGTGCAATTAATCTGAAGCGGCTCTTGTGTGTCGCAGGGGCTTCGGGAAGCAAGGGTACCAGTGCCAAGGTAAATATTAAGTCGCAGACCGGCAGGTTTTTACGTCTGCCCGCAACCACCACTCGCCCTCGCCTTGCATTCTCTATTAATAATTCTCTCTCGTATGGTACCGTTTCGCAGCCTGCCAAACCGCCGTGCACAAGAAGTGCCACGATAAATTGTTAACCAAGTGCCCGGAGAGCGGCAGGGAGTCCGAGAACACGATTGTAAGTGTTTACTCTTAGGTGCTCCTCTGATATGCTTCGGGAAAAATGACCGAAACGATTGTCGCACGGCGAAATCGTTTGAAGAATTTAACTCATTAATCGGAAACAAATTTTTAGGCTTTCTATACGAAGATTCGTATCGTTCTTTTAGCATAAATCCAGTATACCGTTTTACAAGTTATTTGGGAAATATATAAGGTGATTGAAATTCCTGTTTGTACATAAATATTAATAACGGGAATGGATCGTGTTAAATGTAGACATCGCGCGGAAACCGTGTTTATTTAATTTCTTGAACGCCGCGCCGTTCGTCCAGTGATCTTATCTGCACGACCGCTTCTTTACCGAAATTTCGATTTCAAACGCTACCGCTAGGAATAAACACTGATGTAACAGGAAATTTTCGGTCTACGATAAATTAAAAACGATCTTGCACATTATTTCGATAACTTTATTTAGTATAAAAAGAAACGTGAATAAAAACTGATCAGTAAAAAAAAAAGAGTTTCACGTTCCCTGCAATTTGCTTGTTCGAACGTTGCACGAGGTATGCGGAATTGTTATTTATTTTAATAGTAGATTGCTATAGTGTTCCTCGTGGCTGCGCGCGTTCACGCTATTTGTTGAAAATAACGCAACACCCGAGGCCCACGCAGGATCGTTCTAATTCTGTTGATACTTGTTCAATGGCAGTACTTGAAGGAGCGTTTCAAGGTAGATGTGCCTCACAGGTTTCGGCCGCACACATTCATGTCGCCGACCTTTTGCGACCACTGCGGTTCCATGTTATACGGACTGTTCCGGCAGGGTCTCAGATGTGACGGTAAGCTTAAATCAAAATCCAGACACGGTTAACTTAAGTAATTTGATGCACCTCGGCAGTTTCATATATTTCTATAAAAAAATCAGAGATTCGTCGATGTGAGAAGTGAATTTCAGAAACGCGCGTATTTACAAGAATTCTTCGAGGGAGAACAATAGGCGAGCGTATCTTGGCTCGAACACCGTGACTGCTACCACCGAGAAATTAAATACGACTGACAGTTTGGACAGTGGCAGTGCATGTGTACTCACAATTATCTTTCATGCATGATCAATTCTTTTCCTCCACGCGTCTTAACAGCAGCTTTCAGTGAACGTTACTTATAACTCGCTCGAGAATTTTGCCAAACGCCCGTGCGTAATTCGCAAAATAAATAGAAACATTGTCCCGTTCTATTTTCACCCGCCGAAACTGCATCTCATTATTCTTTTAATTTCCCCTGTCTTCTCTGCGAAATCATTTATTTTTGATCGCCGTTCAAGATCAGCCCGTTTGTCGCGAGAGCAAGAACTCTCGATGGCCAATCGAGGCCATCGATCACGTGAGTCATGGACATGTCAAGCTTCCGTTCTATAGAGTACATGCGTACGTTTCGGAGACGGTGCACGGTTTATTAGAGTCCAGCTAGTATAGTTAGATACGGTAGGAAGCCCCTAATACAAGACTTCTATTATTACGCTGGGTCGCTGGCTTAGACTCAGTCGGTGTTCTCACGGCTCGTCGAACACCTGAGCCGGCGGCTCTCCCAGTCGTCTCCGAGAGCGTCGAACGGCTCGCAGTGCTCCAAGTGTTTTCACCAATTTCTGTGCTACGAAAAAAAAAACGAATCGATTACACGTGAACGAACCTGTTGGATAAATTAGCCGCGATGCCTTATTACGGCGAGGGTCTGTCCTACTACTATGGGGGACCCTTCTCCAACCACAGTTCACTCATGACCGGCGCACCACGGTAAGTCGCCTCTTATGCAATTTGTTTAAACGAACTCCCCTCTTACGCAATTTATTCGAGCGATCTGTTCGTAGAAAAATTCAATTTCTCCTTGTCCTTGCCTCTTCGATTTTCACACCTGCCTATCAGATTCTTTTTTTAGAGCACTGGCTTTTTTTCTCTGCCCGCCTTGTTTACCCCGGCGAACTTGAAATTCCACCTAGAAAATACATCTCGATTAGAGAATAGTTCGTTTCAATGAAAACAGGAGCGTTGAATTTACTTTGAACTGGTCGGCGCAGAAATAGCGTTCCGAGAATCTTGTCCCTTGCTTTCTTCCCTTTCTCTTTGCAGAAGTCACTCCGGTGGACAGTTAACGCGAAACGGTTCGAAAAAATGAAACAGAGAGAGTTCGCGCTAAGAATAAGTCGTCGGATTTTCTTCGAAAAGGAAAATTTCCCCACGAAGCGAACTCGAGCGTGAAATCTCGCCCTCCGCGGGGTCGTTCAGAATAGAACGGGTTTATTGCCGGATTTTGGCAAGCCGCGAATATGACACACGATCCGTCAAACTTAGCCCGCGCTGGTTAGTTAGTTACCGTTAATCCGAGGTGGCGATTAATTGATCGGACTCGCGAATAAATCAGACCGTTGCGAATTGCCAGCCGAAATTTTCTGGTCAATTTAAAAATAGACGGAGGTCGTCTCTGGACGTGTTGTTTCCACATGATAATACTCTAGACTGATCTGCTACTCGCTGCAATGCCAGAATTTACTTTGGAGCGTTCAACAGATTAGCGTTTTGCGATTCCATTTAAACAACATTAGCATCAATCTTATTATTATAATCGAGTCTAAACGTTCTGAATTCTACAATTAGACTGGAGATTTTTATGCGGAATAAATTATTTGCAATGTCAGAGTAGGGAGTATAGAATGGAACATGATTTTCATTTCTCAAGATGAAATCGTTTTAGCGTGTGAAGACGTCCAAGGGAAATGGGTTGAGAATAAGCGACCTTATCGTTGCAACGCAAATACGCGAAAACAGGCAGTGGTCATGACGATTCGCTGCAGCTCACCGTGGCCAAGGATAGAGGGAAAATTTCGCAGGCGCACGTGCGTGATTAAAATCACCACTTGTTTATCGGCGCACGATCGGATGATCGATTCATGAATCGAAGATTGTCGATCAGTGGCCGAGCCAAATTCGTGTAACAATTATTCTAGCTAGGCTTCCCTGTTGTGTTGACCCGCGACGTAATCGAAACGTAGGAACCAAACTTCTGGCATTGAGTCGGGGAGAGTTCATCAGGCCAGAGTGCCACGGGTTATGCGTCACAGAATTCTTTATCTTATGCAACGATCACTCGGCTGGCCCTTAATGTATCTATAACACATTTCAATTTTAATTAGCAGGATTAGAAACAAAATCTTTACGTACATTAAAAGTATCTTTATTTCGTACTTGTTTATATTTTAATCCCCATGTATTGATCTTAATCGCTGAATTCTGAAATTCCAAGCTGAAAAATTCTATAAGCTATACGTTGAGTCTCATATATTTCGATACCGTTAAACTTAAGTCGGGGAGAGTTCATCAGACCAGAGTGCCTCGGGTTATGCGTCACAGAATTCTTTATCTTATGCAACGATGATTCGGCTGGCCCCTAATGTGTCTATAACACATTTCAATTTTAATTAGAAGGATTAGACACAAAATCTTTATGTCCATTAAAAGTATCTTTACTCCTTAGTCGTTTATACTTTGATCCCCATGTATTAATCGTCATCTCTGAATTCTGGAATTTCAAGCTGAAAAATTCTATAAGCTATACATTGAGTCTCATATGTTTCGATACTGTTAAAGTCAAGTCGGGGAGAGTTCATCAGGCCAGAGTGCCTCGGGTTATGCGTCACAGAATTCTTTATCTTATGCAACGATGATTCGGCTGGCCCTTAATGTGTCTATAACACATTTCAATTTTAATTAGAAGGATTAGACACAAAATCTTTATGTCCATTAAAAGTATCTTTACTTCTTAGTCGTTTATATTTTGATCCCCATGTATTAATCGTATTCTCTGAATTCTGGAATTCCAAGCTAAAGAATTCTATAAACTCTATTAGGTTGTCCCATAAGTTTCTTCCTTATTTTTTAAACGAAATGAATATACGGTCCGAAAGAGACTTGTGAAATAATCCAATACATGCATTCGCAATTTCTTGTGTTGCTTTACACGCATATCTGTTTCAATTTTTCGTTTTTTCTAATTGATTTTAATCAATTTTTAGATTTGTTGAGTGAAAGTCTCAGAGCGTAAAAACAAATGATTTTCGATATCTGCTTTATTTCACCTTTGGTCACAAATGTGACGAGATGCCTCCATAGGTTTCTGACCACGACGAAAGATGAAAAGAAGAGCAAATATCGAAAATATATTTTTTTGTCTCCTGAAATTTCCATTTCAAAAACGTAAAAATTGATTAAAATTAATTAATTTCAAACAATTCGATCGCATAGGTGTGTAAAACAACAAAGAAATTGCGAATGCACGTAATGAATTATCTCATAAGTCTCTTTCGATATTATAATATATAGTAATCGTAAATCTATGAAATCGTAATACGTAGTAACCGCTAGTAAAATAAATAAATACTGTCGTATTTATTTCGTTTCGAAATAGGAAGAAACTCATGTGACAACCTAATACATTGAGTCTCGTATATTCCTATACCGTTAAACTCAAGTTCGACGATGTACACGTGCAATGCGTTAACTGTCACCGGAGAAGCTTCTGAAACCAGCTGAAAAGCCAGTATTTCATAAAATTCTTCACTTAGACCGTTTCACACGCCTCTGTCGCGGTACTCTCCACACTTATCAACGATAACCGAGTCTCCGTTATCGAGCCTTCGCCGATACTCACCCGCGCCCGTAGTTACCCGGCCGCGACGAGTGATCGACACGGCGGACATCGACGTGTCGACGCCCAGAATCCACGCGTCGCACGATGCGACCCAGCAAAGGAATCATCTCCGCCGCGACAGGCCGACGATCAAAATCAGATGCCAGGCGTTGAAAGATAATCCTGCCTTACGGGAGCATTACGAGAAGCACGAGAAATCCGTGAGCGAATTGTTGCTGGAGAAGTACCTGATCAAGGATAAGAAACTCGACGAGGAGGAGAAACGTTTGCAACTGTTTCACCAAGTGAGTTTGGACACGGACGAAGATGAATTGCAGCAGATAAAGAATAAAATTAGGAGGAGATTCACGAGGAGGAGGTCATCCGCGGATATACAGTTAGACCCGGAGCAGATCGAGAGGGAGGTGGCGTATGCACAGGTGCAGGCGAAGGTGTTGGACACTTTGGTGGCCGAAGAGCAGGCTGAGATCGAGAATCAAGTGCGCAGGGGTACTTTGGTGAAGAAGGGTGCCATAGGAGGGCCTAAAACTGTGCCCGGTTTCTTCCGGAGCGTCGACGGTGAGCCAGTGTCGCACGAGGAGGACGAGGCTGCCGCGCAGAAGATGAAGAAGACGTTGAAGAAGTTGAAGAAAAAGAAGAAGGGCAGCGACAAGCCTTCGCCGCCTGGCGATGTTCCCAGGGAACGTGAGACCAGCGTTTCGAGTGAAACGTCCGGGGATGTTCAAACGAGCGAGAACGACGAGGAAGAGGCACGAAGGCAGACGAAGTTGTTTAAGGTGGAAGCTAGTAACAGCGTCGGGGATTTTTCTACCGTGTTGGTGAACAGCGGGACGGTGGAACAGTTCCGGGAGAGCGTGAGAATACCAGTTCCGAGAAAATTGTTGAGACCTGGGAGGGTTGAGGTTGACGAGGAATCTGAAACAGAAATTGTTCTGCCTGTTAAGAAGCCTTATGTGAAAGATACGTCGAGAAATAGTGTACATTTCACGGTGAAAACGCCTACGGATAACTTGAAGGGCGATCCGCTGAAGAAATTGGAGATCGATAATCGGTTTGATCAGAAGTCTAAACAGGAGAAAATTGATGACGTACCTTCTGAAGCTGGGAAGGATAGGAATCTGAAGAAGGACAAGGTCATTCCAAAAAAGAATGAGGCAGAGCTTATAGAGAATGAAGTTAAAGATTCTGCTAAGTCTCCTGGAAAAAAGGCAACAGACTTGTTGCTATCAAGCGACAAGAGTTTAGACTTTAAAAAATCTTCCGATACTTCTGTATCACAGAATGAGACTCCGTCGACGTTAGAGAAGAAGACTACAGAGTCTTCTGTACCAAAAATCGAAGCAACTGTTTTAAATAAAAAGAACCTGGACTCTCCCAAATCTCCTCTTAGTCCTGTGTCAAAGAACGAAACTTCTATGCTAGAGAAAAAGACAATAGATCCTTTGAAATCTTCTGCATCGAAGAATGAACCAACCGCTTTAAACAAGAAGATTCCAGATTCTCCCAAACTTTCTCTTAACTTTGAATCAAAGAAAGAAATTACTGTACAAGAAAAGAAAATTGTAGAACCTCCAGGATCTCCCTTATCGAAAACCTCTGTAATCTCCGACAAGAAACCAGAAGCACCGATTTTGAACAAAAAGACACCGGACTCTCCGAAAGCTTCTCTTACCTCTGAATCGAAGAAGGAAACTTTCGCGCAAGAAAAGAAGCCCCCAGGCTCCCCTAGCTCTCCGGTCTCGAAGAACGCGGCCACTTCGGATAAGAAGATCACGGATAAAAAATCGTCGGTCAGTCCAGTGACAAAGAACGCCGCGTTTCCCGAGGAGAGTAAAGACGCCGGGGCGAGAAGGGTTGAAGAGAGAAACGTGACTGTAATTGTTGACCCGTTGTCGCGGCCGAGCAGCGCCGGCGTAGCCGCCGAGGCGGACGAGCGGCGGCTGCCAAAAGCGTCTAAAATTAATACGGATGAAAATAATGCCGTAGAAGCGCCAAAGCGTGCGTTACGCGAGCCGACCGAGTGCCTGCCAGCGGAGCCGACGACGAAAGCCGACGTTTGCGACGAGGAGGCGGCGAGTTCGCCGTTGCCGGGAAAGAACGTGGACAAAGAAGCCGTGACCTTGAGCCGTGACGCCCACGCGGCGATCGGTAGCACCCCTGGCGAACAATCGAACAGGAACGATTCGGTAGCGACGAAGGTTGACGGTGACGCAACCGAGCATGTGACCAAGGCGACGTTAGCTCAGAAGAGTGACGCGTGGAAGACGGACTCGAGAAAGAAGGAGGATGGCAAGGTGAAGGGTGTGAAAAGAATCGGGAAGGAGGATATCGAGTCGATTAAACAGCCGACAGACTCGAAGCGATCAGCGGATGAGAAGATGCCTGTTGAGAAGCAATTGTTAAACGGAGACGGTGGCAACATATCGAAGAGCGCTTCTACCGAGTCGATCGACTTTTGGAACGAGATACGAGGCCCGGAGAGTCCGCAGGTGACGCGACCGAGGGGTTTCGCGTTTTCCAAGAGCCCGGAGCCAGGTCAGCCGGTCGTGGACCTCGGCGGCGTCGGCCTGGACAAGAAAAAAGAGACCGGTTCTAAAATAAGCGTCGCCACTCCGCCGGCGGAGTTCAGTAATATCCCCGTAATCGAGGAGAAGTCGTCGAAACACGGCGAGGCCTCGGCGAAACCCGAGCCAGCTAAGAAGGGACTCAAGAAGAGGAAGGATCTGTCCATATCGATCGATCAGACCGATAAAGACTTGCACTCGACCGTTAAGAAGGCTCCGTTGAAGAGAGAGGATTCCGCGGCGTCGACGAGCACTCCTGACACTTGCGTGCCGGCTTCGGAAGTGTCCACACCCGTTTTCGATGTCTCCGTGCCTTTGATAAACATCGTTCAAGCGTCTACGACTGCCAAAACCGACTCGCAATCGGTCGAGGAGGAGGACGAGCCTAAGACACCGACGAACGAGTGGCCAGACGGTGTCCAGCCAAGAATATCGAAGTGGAGCAATCGTAGCGACTTGTCCAACGTCGACGACGCTGAGAAAGACGTGACGCCTGTGCCTTCGAAGGACGTCAGCGTGGCCTGCAGCCCGGAAGACACGCCGGAATCCTCGAAGAAGAAAAAGGTTGTCAGGAAGAAGAAATCGTCGACGGCTAAAAAGGTCAGCAAGAAGGACTCGAAGAAAAATAGCAAAGATTCCAAGAAGGTTTGCTCGAAACCGCAGGAAGTATCGAAACCAGCGGAGAACAAGACCGGTGCTAAAAATAGCCCTAAGAACGCGCCTGTGCAACGTCCAGTCGATCTGATCAGGATGTTCTATACGACCCCTTCGGCTCTGTTGACCGCCACGCCTAGGGATTTGTCGAAAGTTCGCCGAGCTAAGATCAAGAGGAAAAAGCATCATTCGAGGACGCCGTCGATAAGCAGCGACAGCACCGGAAGCACCACGAGCACGGCGACCACGGAGAGCAGCGGTTCCACGTGTACCGAACTCGACGATGATCCCGAGCACAAGAGGATCAATTCAACGAGAAGCAACGACTCTGGATTCGATGGATCACCGAGGATATCCAGTAGTTATCTGATTCGTTTAACGTTTCGTGTGCTCTGTTAAGAATATTATCCTAATTTGTAAGCTCACGGTTCTTTCTATTAACATGTTCGCGACCGCTGACGTGAATTCACGTCATTTTTAATTTTATTTATTATTTCTAAAGCAAGTATACAAATTATAAAAATCTTTTGATCTTAAACAACACATAATTGCGACATTCATATTTCAAAAGAAATTTTCTCATTTTTATCCTTGTTTTAATGATACAAGTTTGCGGCAATCAGTTTCAGAATTTCATTATTTTTGCCGGTACTCAGTATTAGAAACGAACAAAATTTGCCGGTAGCGAATGTGTTAATTATTTTACCTCGTTTTAATGGAATTATTGAATGACCGTCAGACTAACTTGATTGCAGCTAAGATGTTTAACACGCTGTGTCCGTTTATTGTCTGCTATTTTTTGCATGAAGGTTGGACGCTAAAACATGCTCTGTCAGTCTGTCGTGCCACGTGAAAGACGATCTTATTGTCGATTACTCTCGTGGCGTCACTCGTTTTTAAGCCAGACTTCCTTTTCTTACGTAAGGTCGTTGTCCCAGAGTCAACGACACCCCTAGCTAGTTTGTTTACAGGATGTTAAATTACCAACAAAATGAAATCAAGTTATTTCTAATATCCATCTCGATATCTCGAGAAAAACATGTTTTATCATAAATCGGATGTTATCGTCGGATCGATTGTAAATTATACATTGTTGTTGTTGATCGGCAAGTGATCCTATTTATAAACCGTATCGCCACGTGTCATAATAATATTCTAGGCCTCATAATGCGGCTTAGTTAACGATTAAATTTAGACCCGATTGGGTGTCCGTGACGAGGTGCATCAAAGCTGTCTGATAAACTCATATGAAATGCCGGTGCGTTTTAAAAAAATAGATTGCGACATGGCCTGTCACAAGAAGTGCGAGAAACTCACGGGGAATCTGTGTGGGTTAAACCAAAAACTCGTTGCCGAGGCCTTGGAGTCACTCAAAAGGGGTGAGTCGTGAAAAATAAAAGAATAAAACCGTCAGAAGATACCGTCGAGCTATAATATACTTAAAACATTTCAATTTCGGGAACATAAAATAAAAGAAACAAGAATCAAAGAAACAATTAGATATAAAAATTTACTACATATTATATATTTACATTTAATATACATGTATACATATTTATATTTAACCCTTTCGCTACGGCAGTTCGGTCCGCCTTAGCAACACTCTTGAATGGGACCTCCCGACGAAAGTGATCTATGTAGATTAAAACATATATTAATTTATATTAATATTATTTACATTAATTTATTATGTTTATATATAATAATTGTTATCTTCATATTATTATCGTAATTATTTTTATTAATTTATTTATATTAACGCTAAATCTACCACGGTCAAATGACCGTTCTTAAATTCGTCAATAAAAATAAAGCACAAATGGTTTTATCATATTGCTAAAATTGTAATTATAACTTAATTTGATGTCAAACTAAAATATCGATGCCAACATTGAATAGCATTCAAATGTAAAAAAATGTCAATATAGTATACTTGTCTGTAAAATCTGGCGGTAGGTTTAGTGTTAATGTATGTCGGATATATCCGTCGTTCGGAGCGAAAGGATTAATATATACGTATACATATTTACTATATATATTTATATTTAATATATACGTATATATATTTACTATATATATTTATATATAATATATTACTATATTTAATATACACGATATTTCTAATTTTGTTATCTAACGTGTTTGACAATTTGATAACAAATTCGGCGAACTGAAATGCTGCGTTGCAACGCAAAGAGGTGAGTTAGCAGAAATGCAAGATATTAGGATTTCGCTCGAATTTCGAGGATTGGCATCAGACTTGGCTGGCCAGCGAGTGCATTCATCTATGACTCCGCGTGGCTATCATAAATCCATTCGCTGCTTGATACCCGCGCTCCGGTAATCCCGCTTAAGTGGGTTTGTATCATCGGTTAAATCGGAGCTGGTCCGTCCCCTAATCGATCATCGGTCTAGCCCCTGTTTTCGCGATACCGGGCCAAACGAATGATCCAGCGGTGTGTACCCCGTGCCAGAGACGAATCGACAATTAATGCGCTTATTAATCGGGATTTGACGAACGCGCGGGCAACACGTAGCCCCGTCTGTTCCGTTGGCTCGTAAAGATCCCGGAAGAGAGTCTAGCGATCATACTCTCGCACAGAAATAGACACCGTTTGATAGTCAACTTACTCTATGTACATCGTACCTAGGAAGCATTTCCATTCCAGAAATTAAATCGAAATAACTTCACTGAGAATTCGCCTTAAATATTTATTATATGATTTTTAATAACTAAGCGAATAATTTTAATGAACACAATTCGTAATTTTTACATATAATTACAATATTTTTTTAAGCGCATTATGCTCTTAATCACATTCTCCAATTCCTATTTGTTACTAATTATAAGAGTTTTGAGGAACACGAGTTATTACATTTTAACTTAAACAATCATTAGACCACAAGATTTTTCATGTATTTCAATGACATTAATTTTGTATAAATTTTCTCCAGCACCATCGCAGTCGTCGGACACTCAGAGGAACTCGGACTCGTCGGACCACTTCCCCAGCGGGAGGATCACACCTCCCGCCACTAATCTGCCAAGGTTCAAAAAATACGCTGTCACGGACTTCAACTTTCTCAAAGTGAGTCTTTTCAGCTCGGGAACGACCGATTACGTTGGTTTTCTGCGTGCAATCGTGTTTATCAGGACACGTGCGCAACTGCTGCCGAGCGTCTGCCAAGGTCTGAACCGTTTGAAAATTTCGCTGACGAAACTGAATTATTCGACCGATGACGGATCTCATAGCAAAACAATTTCTCAGATTAAATCAATTATACGTGTAATACAATTTTAATTAAATCTGTTCTATTACATGAATTTTGTAACATCGTACAATCTAATGAGGTTCATAATCAATTTTTTTATATACTCTCAAAGAAGATACATTTTTCGTTACGTTTCATAATTTCTAATTTCACTCGTTTATTTTACTTGAATCACATAATGTCAATTTTGATCCGGTTCGATCAGTTTTATGATCGGTATGCCAGAACACAGTGGGCAGCGTTGTTCCGTAACGGATATAGTTCGCGCGAACGCGTTTGTTTAATTTATAAGACTCTGTATCCGCCGTATGATCCGTGTACGCAAATTTAGCCGGGCCCGAATTAGCGACACGCAATAATTATTTTTAACGAGCCGCACTCACGTGCGGCACTCTTACTTTAGACCCGTGAACTTTCCGCCGTGTGCCGTTTTCCATCGGACAAAACCTTGTCTCACTTTCCAAACCCCATAGCTCAGCTCAAAGTTCACGTGAAATATTGCAGGGGAACTGATCTCATCGCAACTTAATCGATTTCATAATAGAATTCAAAAATAGATACGTGATTAGAAGAGAAACGAAAATACTACCTGCAAGCCGTTTAATTAATTCTGACAATTGTCATCCATTTTTCAGGTCCTGGGCAAAGGCAGTTTTGGCAAAGTGCTGCTAGCAGAGC